>PVKS010001236.1:0-148902 GCA_004027875.1 Aplodontia rufa
GAGTTAGTAATAGTTTAAGTTAGAAAACAGGATCATCAGATTTCTTACACTGCTTTTCTACTTCTGTATATATTCAAATTCTTTTCTAATGAATAGTATTTTTAAAAAAGCTGAAAAGAACTGAGATTAGAGATCAGAGGTGCTATTTACTTCAGGTAAGACAACTTGTAGTTTTGAGTCTACTCAAGTTAATTGCCTATTTAAACATCAACACTCTTTGCCTATAACAATGTACAAGATATAATTCTAAATTTTGTACCCAGAGAATTTTTTTTTTGACAAATGAACAAAGAGTAAAATGTGACCCATTTTCAAGGAAATAAGCAATCAAGAGAAAAACTCTGAAATAAGCTAAATACTAGAAATGTCAGACAAGGACTTTAAAGAAGCCATTATATAACTCAATAAAGTAGAGGAAACAGCTTAAATGAATTAAAAGAAACTGGTGTGCGGTGGTACATGCCTGTAATCACACAGGCTAAGGAGGCTGAGGCAGTAGGATCTAAAGTCAAAGCTAGTCTCAGCAACTTAGCAAGGCCCTCAGAAACTCAGCAAAACTCAAAAAAGATAAAAAAGGGTTGGGGATATGGTCAGGGGTTGAACACCCACCCCTAGGTTCAATCCCTAGTACCAAAAAGAAGAAAAAAAAAACGGAATTAAAAGATAATATTAAGGGGTTGGAGATTTAGCTCAGTGGCAGAGCACTTGCCTAGCACATGCAAGGCCCCGAGTTCGGTCCTCAGCCCTTAAAAAAAAAAAAAAAAAGATAATATTAAAAGAATAATATATGGATAAAGGGCACTCAAGAACACTGTACAATTTTTGCAACTATGAGTCAAATTATTTCAAAATAAGAAGCTATGATATGAAAGAAATATAAATCCAAGAACTAAAAAACATTTTATGTAAAATTAAAAATTCACTGGATGGGCTTATCCACAGAATGGAAATAGAGTCGATGAATTTATAGATTAACAGAAATTTACAATACAAAGAGGAAGGGGAAAAATGTTGAAGAAATGAGATTGTGTGACAACAGAATGATGTAATTAGCTCTTAGAGAAAAAGGGACAGGAAAATACTTGAAGAGATAATTGATTAAAACTTGCCAAATTTGGCCAAAGTCATACATTTATTTACAAAAGCTCAGGAAACCCCACACAGGATAAATACAAAACAACAAAAAATCTAGCTGGGTGTGGTAGCATGTGCCTATAATCCCAGTAACTTGGGAGGCTGAGGCAGGATGATGCCAAGTTTGAGACCAAACTCGGCAACTTAGTAAGACCCTGTCTCAAAAATGGGTTAGGGGTTTAACTTGGTGGTAGAGCACTTGCCCAGCATGTGTGAAGTCCTTGCTTGGTTCAATACCAGCACTACAAAAAAAAAAAAAAAAAAGAAAAAAAATAGCCCATGTAGGTAATATCATAGTCAATTTGCTGAAAAACAGATATCCTGAGAGAAGTTAGAAAAAAACAATATAGTTGATGAGGCTGGGAGGAATAATAATTTGTGGAAATGTTTCATCAGGAAACAATGGAGGTCAAAAAGACAATGGAGGGGCTGACTCGGTGGCTCGGGGGTTACAGTGCTTGCCTGGCATGCAAGTACATGAGTTCAAACCCTAGCACCATGTACACAATGAAGTGTCTGAGGAATGAAAGTTACGTGATCGCATAAAAAACTAAATAAAAAAATAAAAATTGCTTCTCTCTTTCTCTCTCACTGTCCTCTCTTTCTTAAAAAAAAAAAAAAAAAAAAAAAAAAAGCCAGTGGAACGACATCTTTAGAGTACAGAAAAATAAGTAACTGAACTCCGAGTTTTATATTCAGCAAAAATATTCTTCCACAATGAAAGTAAAAGACATTTTCAGATAAGACTTCAGACCTGCTGCACAATAAGAAAAGCTAAAGGAAAGTTTTCAGGCCAAAGGGAAATTATACCAGAGGAAACATTTTTCAAATGGAATGAAGAATTTTAGAAATGTAAAAGGTTAATTATTCTGTTGTAGACCTAACAAGAACTATTTTCATAACAGAGTGCCCCTGTTCTGCATGCGTTCAGAATTTGAATGATCTGTAGATATAAAACCTCAAAATAAGACTGACAGTGGCTGGAGAGGTGGCTCAGTGGTAGCGCGCTCCTCTGGCATGCATGAGGACCTGCTTTCGATTCCCAGCACCACGTACACAACTAAGGAGAGGAAAAACAAAACCAGATGAAAAAAATAAAAACTCTCTTTCTCTCTCAAAAAAATAAATAAATAAGAAGACTTTTAACTGTTCTTCAAATATTCAAACTTTGCCATGTGTAACTCCAAAAAGCAGCATTAAAGCTGATGGGAAGAAAGGCTGGAGCGGTGGTTCAGTGGCTATTGCCTTTGCGGCACTTGCCTGGCATGTGTGAGGATGGGAGTTCATACCCTAGCAGCACATACACAACAAAGTGTCCAAGCAACAAATGCCACATAAAAAAACAAGATTCTCTTTCTCTCTCTGTTCCCTCTAAAAACAAAAAACAAAAAAGTTAATGGGAAGAGCCAGGCAAGGTGGTACATGCCTATAATCCCAGGGGCTCAGGAAGCTGAGGCAGGAGGATCACAAGTTCAAATCCAGCTTTAGCGAGGTGCTAAGAAACTTAGTGAGACCCTGTCTCAAAAACAACAAAACCCAGGGCTGGTAATATGGGTCAGTGGGTAAATGCTGGCCAAAAACACCACCAACAAAAAGTTAATGGGAAGTTACACGACATCAATTGTAGAGTATAATATAAATTTAGGGGCTAGAACAGTGGTTCAGTGGTTTGAGTGCTTGCCTGGCATGTGCGAGGACCCAGGTTTGAACCCTAATACCACATACACAACTAATTGTTGGAGAAACAAAAGCAAGACGGAAAAATAAATAAAATTGATTCTATACCATTCTCTCTCTCAAAATAAATAAATAAAAATAAATTTAGAATTTTTCTAAAAACTAGAGTTGTTCAAACCCAGAATAGGCTTCTTATTAGCAAGGTAATGACAAGCTTCCTATCACTGAATATATTAAAATAGTTACTTACAATGGTTTGATTTAATGATTTATCTACTTTGTGATGCTGTTAAAGCATACAAATTCAGCAGAAACCACACTTCGAATTTTCATCTAGTACTATATACAACACAACATTCTCTCTCTATGCTGTCCAGCACAATCAAGTCACAGCTCCCAGTCAGCCACATGATAACAAAGGTAAACCACTGACACGCTATAGTGTATGATGTTGCTAAGTCTTGGTGCATAGTAGGTTAAATGTATTATATATCCTTTGGACTTATAGTATATTACAACTTGTGATGGGTTTATCAGGATATAATCCCACCTGAAGAGGCTTGATAATTATCTGCTTGGGATGCTAGAGTAGGATTATATGTTAGGATACTAATATAACTTCATGATTTACCTAACTTTATGTTGCCCAATACAAAGCTTTATTATACTAAATAACTCGGACTACAATCCAAAATATACAATTTCTCTTTTGCAGTCATATCCCTTATTTCTACAAGCTCTTCTTGTTTTTTTATTCTAATTAAAAAATAGTACTTTTTCCTCTCTAGCTTCCACATAGGACAGAAAACATACAATCTCTAACTTTCTGAGCTTGACTCATTTCACTTAACATGATGGTCTCTAGTTCCATCCATTTTCCTGTAAATGCCATAATTTCATTTGTCTTTATGGCTGAAGAAAACTTCATTGTGTAAACACACCCACATTTTCTTTATCCATTCATCCACTGACAGAGACCTAGGATGGTTCCACCAGTAAACTATCACATATTGTTATACTGTATGCATGTATGAACATACAGCAACAAATTCTATCAATATGTACAACTACAATGCACCAATAAAAAATGTGGAGGAAAAAACTAGATAAAATTGATTCGGTCTGTCTCTCTCTCTCTCACTGCCCTTCTCTATTAAAAAAAAAAAAAGAGGAGAGAGAGAATCAATTTTATTTATTTTTCATCTGGTTTTAGTTTTTCCAACACTTAGTTGTGTATGTAGTGCTAGGGTTCAAACCCGGTGCTCTTCTGCTGAGTCACTGCTCCATCCCCAACACACGGATATTTTGAATATATTTGTGCCTAGGTATGTATATGCACATGCGCACAGGTAAGCATTTTTAAAAATATACTATTTATTCCTGTATGTATGTATATAGCACTTTAGGTCATAAAACCTGCAAATAAATTAGTTTATTTGACCTCTCAAAATTCTCTAGATTTGAGATTTATAAAACTGCAAAATGTCATAATGACATTCCTTCAGTTATATGTACCACACAGCAGAAGAATTTATTGTAGGCTACCTGAGATTGAAATACACATTCTTGGATTTTGTCCTCTTCTGCACTAAATGACACAGACATAGTAAAGACCACTCTAATATTTAATATAATTAAGTTGAAGGTAAGAAAAAGAAAAACAATGTCAACTGTGCCTGGTGGTACATGCCTTAATTCCAGCTGCTTAGGAGACTGAGGAAGGAAGGTTGCAAGTTCAAAGCCAGCCTCAGCAACTTAGCAAGACGCTGTCTCAAAAATAAAAAACAGGCTAGGGATGCAATTCAGTGGTTAAGTACCACTGGGTCAATTCCTGGTACCAAAAATAAAATAATAAAAAATTTAAAAGGGTTAGGGACATACGTCAATGGTAGAGCATCTCTGGGTTCAATTCCTAGCACAAAACAACAAATAATAATCCTAAATGTATGTATTTAGGACTTCATGCATACAAGGCACGTGTTCTACCACTGACCTAAACTTCTAGTACTTTAGTTTTAAAAATATTTAGTTTTAGGGGCTGGAGCTCAGCGGTTGCGATGCCTGCCTGGCATGTGTGAGTATGTGGGTTTGAACCCCAGCACCACATATACAATGTTTGAGCAACAGGGGTCACATAAAGGACTAAATAAAGTTGATTCTTTATCTTTCTCTCTCTCAAAAAAAAAAAAAAAAAAAAAGAAGAAAAAGAAAGAAAGAAAAAATTTGTTTTAATTTGTGCTCTTTAAAAGTGAAAGAATACTTCAATTATACTCAAAAAAGGTAGTCTAAAAATTACCTGTCGCAATATCTGACTTTTCATCAGGAGAAGTGGGTGGTACCTCACAAAGCTCTTTATTTTTAGACTGAGAGTGTTCAGATATGTCATTAGGTTCAAAGGAGGCAGATGGAGTAGACACTGAACTTTCTGACTGGCTGCCATTTGCCATTGATGTTTCGCCTTTTAATGAGTGCATCTAGGGAGAAAACAATATGGAATTTAATCAACATATAAGAATATGAATTTTCCATGGTAGATGACACTAAAATTTGAGTTCAATTTGAACTAAAGTTTAAGTACAAAACTTTCGTAAGTAGACAAATCTAAAACACATAATCTTAAACATGCCCAAAGTACATCATGGAATTCAATAGAGAGCTGGTAAGAGCATAAAAAAAATTACTAAATTCAAAGAAAACGTTACAGGCTTGTATTATTAGACTCTTTCCCAAAGTGGATAGAAATAAAAAACTGAGCGTAAAGTCCTTAAAATATGTCAAGCAATATAGATAGGGCTTTAATGTGGTAACAACTTTCTCCTGCAACAAAGTGAGGTACAGGCATCTGTATCTTCATAATAGTATTTTCAAAATCAATCCAGGTAGTCAGGTGTGCTAGTGCATTAGTCAGGTGTGCTAGTGCATGCCTGAAGTCTCAGTTACTTCAGCGGCTGAGGCAAGAGGACTGCCTACGCTCAAGAGTTTCAAATCAGCCTGGGCAAATAAATAGCCTCTCAAACCAAAAACAGAACAGTCCAGGAAGACAGTATAATAGT
This sequence comes from Aplodontia rufa, assembly GCA_004027875.1. NCBI lineage: Eukaryota > Metazoa > Chordata > Mammalia > Rodentia > Aplodontiidae > Aplodontia > Aplodontia rufa. The sequence continues at coordinate 5,865 of PVKS010001236.1, forward strand.
ATAGTTAAATATTATAGCAGATTCTTAAATATATACAAGGGTTCCAAAAAAATTCCAAAGTCAAAATCCTAATAATTCATTTTCCCTTATTTATGCAAAGAACAATTCCATTCCATCTTACCTGTCGGACTTTGTGAATTCTTGTAACGAGTTCATCTGCAGAAACACTTCCCGCAATTACTTCCAAAGGGATACCACTGTCTCCAATAAAGAAACTGGATGGAACACACACTACAGGGTCTAGAGAGTGTAATTAAGTCTAACAATTCATGTGAAACAAAAGGATGATTTTTGGAAACAATATTGATAACAAAGCAAAACAAATTATTTGTGAAGTTCACAAATAACTAACGTTTATAAAATAATTTCAACCACCATTAACATTATGACAATAGTACATATGGTATTTAAAATGATTTATAATCGGGCTGGAGCAGTGGGTTGGTGGTTACGGTGCTTGCCCAGCATGCGCAAGTACAGGAGTTCAAACCCCAGCACCATGTACACAATGAAGTCTCAGAACAAGAAAACCACATGAAAAACTAAATGAAAATTGTTTCTCTCTCTCTGTCCATCTCTTTTTAAAAAAAAAATAAATGATTTACAATTTATTTTGGTATTGAGAACTGAACCCCAGGGAAGCTTTAGCATGAGCTGCATCTCAGTACATTTTATTTTATTTTGAGACAGGGTCTTGCAAAGTTGCTGAGGCTGGCCTCGAACTTGTAATCCTCCTGTCTCAGCCTTCCCAACTTACTGGGATCAAAGGTATGTACCACCATGCTTGTCATGTGGTCTCTTGCCAGCCACTTCTAACATTTCAACCAAACTGCTCTATATAGCGTTTCAGATATTCACATTAAAAAAAAAAACGCTGGGGCTGGAGTGGTGGCTCAGTGATTACAGTGCTTGACTGGCAGGTGCTAGGACGTGGGTTTGAAACCCAGCACCACATATACAATGAAGTGTTGGAGCAATGAAAGCCACATGAAACTAAATAAAACTGATTCTTTCTCTCACTGTCCCTCTCTCTTAAAAAATGCTATTGTTCTATTATCTCAAAGGACACTTTGTAATATTCTGCAAACAAGAATTTAAGGTTTGCTCAATAAAAACTATATTTACTAAATTTTAAGTGTTAGCCAAAAGAAAAATATACAGCAAATTGTGTGTGTTTACATAAAATCAATTCTTCGTTGAAAGGATACAAATTTGTGAAAATTGTAGGCAGGCTTCACTGCAAAACAAAATTAAAGAGAAAATCACTAGATGAACACAACTATTTTCGAAATATTGTTTTTACAAAACTTACTGTATCAATCACAACTCTTTTTGTCTGAAATCTGTTCTATAAGAGCAACCAGCTGGAAGGAAAAGAGTATATATAATTCTTATTTCACAAAATTTGTTTGGGTTTATTATTTTACTAATAATTTTCAGATTAAAGAACCACTTGCTCTTATAACCCACAAAACAATGACTAGATTTGTTCAGTATCTACCATGGTGTTTCTTCAGTGGCAAGTATATATATACCTTAATACAACATTTAACCTGTATCAAGATATAATTATGACTTACTTGTGCACGTGAATGTAATAATCTGTAACAACAAAGGATTACAAAAAAAAACTAAACATCTGCCAGTAAAAACAGTTCATGTCATTATAAAAAGGAAAAAGGTACAGAAAAGTAGGTGAAATGCTACCTTTTTGTAAAAAAGGGAAAGAACAAATATATTTTTTTTGAATTGGCTGTCTCCAGAGAAGGGAACTGGGTAGTTAGGGATGAGACAGAGACTATCACACAAGTAAGATACTGATCAATGTAGATGAGTAATTGAAGAATTAGTTCTCATGTCTTTCACATTTCCAACAAACCCTTATAGTCTTCCTGCCATTGGTGACTCTAAAAGGTGCCTCTGGAAGATAATAGACAATATTAATAAAATGATATAACATACTTAATTTGACAGATTCTGTTCTCAAAAAACCACTAAAGGGTTGGGGATATGACTCAGTGATATAGTATTTGCCTAGTATGTATGGTCCTAGGTTTGATTCCCAGTGTTATAAAATACAAAAGAAAACAAGTACAGTTCAACAAATGTGGAGTATGGTAACTGTTGTATGAGGCAGGCCATACTATGGTTGGCATAATAATATTTTTTATTAATGTGAAAAATTTTTAAATAAAACCATTTAGGTGCTGGGGTGGTGGCTCAGCAGTTACCATACTTGCCTGGCATGTGTAAGGACCCTGGTTCTAAACCCAGCACCACATACACATCAAAGTTTTGAAGAAACAAAGACCAGATGAAAAAATAAAATTGATTCTCAAAAAAACACGCTTAAAAGCTTAAAACTAGGGGCTGGACCAGTGTTGTGGCAGTTATGGTGCTTGCCCGGTATGCATGAGTATATGAGTTCAAACCCCAGCACCACGTACACAACAATGTCTCAGAGCAACAAAAATTCTCTGTCTCAACAAAAAACAAACAAACAAACAAACAAAAAAAAAATCTTAAAACTAGGGGCTGGAGCAGAGCTCGGCTGTTAAGGAGCTTGCCTGCCATGCATAGGTACAAGGGTTCAAACCCCAGCACCATGTACACAATGAAGTGTCTGAGCAATGAAAGCCACATAAAAAACTAAATGAAAGTTGATTCATTCTCTCTCTCATTGTCCTTCTTTCTAAAAAAAAAAGCTTACATTTTTGAACCTTTTAATCTTGACAGTGATTTTCAAACATATTATTCATTTTATTATCAATATCAAAAGGCAGGAATACCACTGTGCAACTGCTAATGAATTACTCTTTCTAGGTAATGATTACTGATGCCTCCTAACATCATAGACATAATAAGGTATTACAGCCTTCGAATGAAAGATATAACACCATCTACAAAGTGATCGTAAACAAGGGGGGTTTGGGTGGCAGACAAACCTATATCTATCTACCAGGTTATAGGAAATAAGAGTACAGAAGAACAACATGACATCAAAAGGGCTACAATTGACAAAATTCAGATTGTAGGGAATGCTAGAGAGTACATGTACAGATAATTATAGATGATCATGATTTCTTTCAAAAGAATATGGTGGGGCTGGAGCAGTGGCTCAGCAGTTGATGTGCTTGCCTGACATGCTTAAGGACCTGGATTCAAACCCCAGCACCACATACACAGCTAAGTGTCAGGGTAACGAAGGCCAGATGAATAAATACATAAAATTGATCCTTTCTCCCTCTTTTTAAAAAAGAAAAGTAGGGGGCTGGAGCGGTAGCTCTGTGGTTACTTGGTGGCTCTGTGGTTACGGCACTTGCCTGGCATGCACGAGTATGGAGTTCAAACCCCAGCACCATGTACACAATGAAGTCTTGGAGCAACGAAAGCTGCATAAAAAAACTAAATAAAAATTATTTCTCTCAATACAGATGAAAAGTACATTAATATATCACCTCACAGCAGTCAGATTGGCAAAAATGAAGAAAATAAACAATAATAGCTGCTGGAGGGGTTGTGGAGAAAGAGGCACACCAGAACACTGTTGGTGGAACTGCAGACTGATACAGCCCCTCTGGAAAGCAGTGTGGAGAATCCTCAAAAAACTAGGGATGAATCCACCATATGATCCTGCTATTCCTCTGTTGGGTATTTTTCCAGGGGATATAGAATCAGCACACTACAGTGACACAACAAAATCGATGTTCAGAGCAGCTCAATTTACAATAGCTAAATTATGGAAAAAACCCAGATGTCCCTCACTGGATGAATGGATCTAAAAACTGTGTACATATATACCATGGAGTTTTACACAGCAATTAGAAACAATGATATTGCAGCCTTTGAAGGTAAACGGATGACTATGGAAGAAATTATGCTGAGTGAAATCAGCATAACCCAGAGAACCAAGGGTCTTCACTCATCTGTGGAGGCTGGAGTTAGACCCTGGCCATTGAGAAAGGAGGTCTATAATCATGTTTTAAATCCGGATAAGGTGTAATGTCACACACCTAAGGCATTTGTAGAGATGTATTGGGAAGGGGGGTAGGGATAAGGTAGGTAATTGGAGAGAGCTCTTGGGGGTAAATCTAATTTTCAGAATTTATATACATATATATTATTTCATTAGAAGCTTGATTGTTCAACAAATAAATTTCTGAATTAAAAAAGTAAAAAAAAAGTTATTTCTCTTTCTCTCTCACTGTTGCTCAACAAAAACAACAACAACTAAAAAGAAAAGTGGGTAAAAACAAAATTGATTCTCCTTCTCTTAAAAAAAAAAAAAGTATGGCATGAGATGGTGTTGAACCAATACACAAACAGCAAAAAAGACTGCAACACAAAAAGAAAAAAGTATAAGGGATTAATAGGAATGGGTGAGATATATATGAAAGACTGAGTTGTTAATTACTGAAGCTAGTTGATAAGTACGTGGGATTCATTATAGAATTCAGTTTCACATGTTTAAAATTTCTAAAAATAAAAAAACTTTAAAGGCAGAGAGGACAAATAGAAAAACAAAATAGGCTTTGTGGATATTTGGTACTACGAGGGTCCTATAAATGTCCTATTCCTTTTGAAATAAATGACACCATCCCCTAAAAATAGGATCCAAAAACATGAGGTGCTATGACTAACTTGCAGAGGTATTCAATATATTGTTTACAGTTAGTTCCAAGTTCTTGGAAGCTAAAGACCACAAGTTCTTGGAAGCTAATGACCATAATTCTTTTTTTTTTTTTAAGAGAGAATCAATTTTATTTTTTCATCTGGCTTTTGTTTTTTTTCCAACACTTTGATATGAGATGTATATGCAATGCTAGAGTTTGAACTAGGTCCTCACACATGCCAGGCAAGTACTCTACCACTGAGCCACCACTCCAGCCCAAGATCACAATTCTTTTGCATTTCTCATACATGTCACATGGCTGCTCTTTAAACTTAAAAAACTTGAATTTTTTTCAAAGATATAATAATGAAGGCTGGAGTGGTGGCTCATTGGTTATGGTATTTGCCTGGCATGTGCAAGGATGCAGGTTCAAACCCCAGCACCACATACACAACGAAGTGTCAGAGCAACTAAAGCCATGTGAAAAACTAAATAAAAATTGATTCTTTCTCTCTCTTGGGAAAAAAAAAAAGATATAATAATGAATTTGGGAAGAATCAATTAGAATTTTTTAAGTTCTCAGTATGCCCTAGATACCTACAAATACAACATCAACATTCTTATAGTCCAAGAGTATTACCGTAAATCACAAAAGACTATGATTATAAAATAAAAGGAATATTAAAGCATAAGCTAACCTTTTGGTATCGATTTTAATAGCAACAAAACTGTCTGAAGATGCTTCTGTCACTTTCTCATCTTCCCAACTTGCAGCCATCTGTGTAGACTGCTCGTCATCACCTGTAAAACATTTCAAGAATTCTTAAAATACAATGGCAGGATGTACCAATTGCAAATTCTTTTCTCTGGAAAACTGTTAACTTCAAGTAAAATATATTTTCTATCAAATTCAAAAACTGATCTTTCCAGGGCTGGAGATATAGTTCAGTGATAGAGTACTTGCCTGGCATGCACAAGGCCCTGGGTCTGATCCCTATCACCATAGGATGAAAGATAAATTTCCATAAAATGAAAAATGTGAATGCATACACTGTTCATGGAATAAAGAGCAATGAAAAACCAATAATAATTAGGAGTAGAAATGTGCTATGCCTACTTTGGCTTTTCTACATATGATTTTAGAAAGTGAAAGTGCAATACCCTTCCATCCTGTAGCACATTTCTGTGAATGTGATATCTCCATACCACAGCATTTAATCTTCTAACTTCCTTCAATTCGGTTTTTTTAAAACTTGCCCTTTATTACAGGTATACTAATTATAAAAAGTTAGGCTAATGACCTAGAGCTGTGGCTCAGCGATTGGAGTGCTTGCCTGGCATGTACAAGGACCTGGGTTCAAACCCTGGCACCACATATACACCTAAGTGTTGGGGAAACAAAGGTCAGATGAAAAAAATAAATACAATTATTTCTTTCTCTCCTTCTCCTTCTCTTTAAAAAAAAAAAAAGGCTGATCTAAAATTAATCTGCGATGATAAATTAGTGAAGACAGGTCTGCTGTTAAATGGGAAAGAACAACAGGGATCCTTTTGTGAGCTGGAAATGTTCCTATTTTGATTTGGATAACAGACACACAAGTATAATCACATATGTGGAGCTGCAGCAGTGGCTCAGTGGTTAAAGCAATTGCTTGGCATATGTGAAGACCTGGGTTCAAACCCTGGCACTAAACACACAGCTAAGTGTCAGAGAAACAAAGGCCAGATGAAAAAACAAATGGATTCTCGCTCTTGCTCTTAAAAAAAAAGAAAAAAAAAGTATAGCCATACATAAAAATCCACCAAGGGCTGGTGATATAGCTAGCAGTAGAGCATTTGCCTAGCATGCACAAGGCCCTGGATTTGATCTCCAGCACCACCAAAAATCAAAGCCACTGCTAACTTAACATATATTAATTCAGCCAGGCACAGTGGCCATAACCCTATGGTCCCAGTGACTCAGGCTGAGACAGGAGGATTGAAGTTTAAGGACAGCCTGAACAACTTAGCAAGATCCGGTCTCAAAAAGTAAAAAGGATGGCGTATATAGCTCAGTGGTAGAGTGACCCTGGGCTCAATCCCCAGTAACCTCCCCCCGCCACAAAAAAGTTTCCAGATCACATTTTTGGTTTTGCAAAATTATTATATACCTACTCATTTTTATAAGCCGCTTTCTTCCAGTGTGCATCTCCTTCCCTAACTGAACTTACATTTTGTCTTCTCTGTTTCATTTATGTTTATGGTAACTCCATCCTTTCAGTCCTTAGGCCAAAACCCTCTGTTAAGCTGGGTACAATCTTATGTGCTTAAAGTCCGGACCACTTGGGACGTTGCTTAGCTCAGGTATCAGAGGTCAGTCTGAACAATATAGAGAAACTCCAACTCAAAATAAAACAAAAAGGTCTAGGGGTCTAAGTGTTAAGAGAATTTGCCCATCCTGCGCATAGGCCCTGAGTTTGATCCCCAGCATCGCCAAAATACATCTAGAATATAACTGCTTATCACCATTTCCACTGCTACCACTCTGATCCAAGCTACCACACATTTCACCTAGATGACCACAACAGCTTCCTAATTGCTGAGTCTATTAACATAGCAATTTTTTTTTTTAAAGCGGGACAGTGAGAGAGAGAGAGAATCAATTTTTATTTAGTTTTCCACGTGGCTTTTGTTACTCTAACATTTTGTTGTTTACATGGTGGTGGGGTTTGAACCCAGCATGCCAAGCAAGTGGGGAAACCACTGAGCTCCAGCTCCATAGCAACATTTTTTTCTTTTATTTTATAAAGAGGGAGGGACAGTGAGGGGGGGGAAGACAATCAATTTTTATTTAGTTTTTCATGTAGCTTTTGTTGCTTAGACACTTGGTTGTGTATGTGTTGCTGGGGTTTGAACCCCTGTACTCGCACATGGCAGGCAAGCATAGTAACCGCTGAGCTACCGCTCTAGCACCCCATAGCAACTCTTTAAAAGAAGATTGTACCAACCCTCTGCTCCCCATTTTTCCCTAATAGGGGCCACAGGCCCTACACATAGAACTTCCAACTTATGAACTCATTTCCTTTTACTTTCTTGTTATTCCTTTCTTTTCTATTCCTCAAATACAAAAGACATTCTACCTTTAAAGTCTTTGTACTAGTTGTTTCCTCTGCTTGGAATTTTCTTCCTCCAATTATCTACATGGTTAATTCTCAATTTCCTTAAATCTTTGCTCAAATATCACCTATTCAGTAAAGTCTTCCCTAATCACCACCTTAAAAATCACACCCTCAGACAGTCCCAAAACTCCCTTACATCTTGTTTGGTTTTTCCAGTATTACTTATAATATTACTTTCTAATATACTACATGTTTTACATTTACTATTATTCTTCTCCCCCATCAAGAAAGTTTCCCAAGAGCAAGGACTGTTTTCCATATTATAAAACTAAAGAGAACTGGGCATACAGAAAACAGCATGTAGTAGGCACTCAATAAGCATTCTATAGAATGAATAGCTAAACTTCTGGTACACTAAATATCTTGCCATGTCTATAATACTTCAATTTCCTTTTTTTTTTTTTTAAAGAAAGAGGGGACAGTGAGAGAGAGAGAGAGAGAAAAAGAGAAGCAATTTTTATTTAGTTTTTCATGTGACTTTCATTCCTCTGACACTTTGTTATGTATGTGGTGGTGGGGTTTGAACTTGCGTACTTGCCCATGTGAGGCAAGTGCTGTAACCGCCAAGCCACCACTCCAGCCAATACTTCACTTTAATGCTGTACATTTTAATATACTCATTAATTATTTAATATATTTAATATACTTATTACCCAGTGCAGTTGGAAATTGCCAACTTTAGTATCTTTAGTTTATCTTTAATTAATGTATCAACCACAAAAAAATTTATCAACCATGCTATGAAGTTAAGTGAGCCTAAGATTTTAGGAGAAAACATTGTATCCTTGATAGTATTAGCAGTATCCAAAAGTACTTACTGAGAACACAAATTGTTTTATTTTGGTACTGAGGATTGAACCTAGAGACACTCTCTACTGAGCCACATTCCTGGCCCATCTGATTTGTTATTCTGAGTCAAGGTTCACTAAGTTGCTTAAGGTCTCACTAATTTACTGAGGCTGGCTCTGAACTTGTGATCCTCCTACTTTAGCCTACCGAGTAGCTGGGAATACCGGCATGCGCCACAGTGCCCAGTTAGAGGGGCACAAATTCTGAATCATAGTTGTGCACCCTTGTATAGCTAGTCCTTCCAACCTAAAAAACCTCAACTGCTCAAAACTTACAGTTTTGTGGTCTATATTAACAAATCAAAAACAAACCCAAAGGGGGAAGGGATAAGGGTGGGTAATTGGGGGGGGGGCTCTTGGGGATAAATCTAATTTTCAGAATTTATATATACAATATATTATTTCATTACAAGCTTGTTTGATTGTTCAAGAAATAAATTTCTGAATAAGAAAACAAAAAACAAAAAGAAACCCCAAAACAGTTAAGTGGTGTCTGATCTGCCTCAGAACAACAATTAGTAGAAAAAAAAAATACCATCACTCCACGCTCCTTGTCAGATTATTGCAATGAAACCAATCGTCTTGTTTTACCCTCTTTTCAAGAGTTACAACTGAAAATCCTTGTTAATTTGCTGTCTGAAATAGCAATAATCTCTAGTCTCCTACCATGAACTCTACAACATTCTTTAATCCATCCATGAAAATTTCATTAGATAAAGCCAGGTGGCACAGGCCTGTAATCTCTCAGCTATTTGGGAAGCTGAGGAAGGAGTACCACTTGAGAACAAGAGTTGGAGGTCCACCTGGGCAACATAGCAAAAGCCAATCTAAAAATACTAAAGAAAAAAATAAAAAACAAATTTCATTAAATAAAAACACCTTGCCTAAAATGTTTCCCAACTGAATCATTTTATTCATCAAATCATACTCTTGAGCAATCACTCCTTCCAGCCATAAGGATATCCTTAAAATTTTCCATTAAATTGGTATATTATTGTTGGGGGTCTCAGAACTAGGAGAATAAGAGTTCTAGACATATTCCTCAAAGTTATAATCAAAACTTAGGCAATCTATAAGTGTTGCTGTTTTGAGTAAGTATCTACATACTCCTAGAGAGACACTAATCCTACTTAGTCTTGGGGATTAACTAGCTACAACTCTAGAAAAGCTATTTTGGAACAGGTCAAGGGACAGACTTTGTCAGACTGCTAACAGTCTTTCTACAAACATTCGACAGTCATTAATATTCTATTAAACTGCTCATGAGTTTTACCTGCTCATCAGTAACACTTTTTAAGGGGTCAATTTTTTATTTTTTTCATCTGCTTTTGTTTTTCCTCCACTTAGTTGTGTATGTGGTGCTAGGGGATTGAACCTGAGTCCTCCTCGAACATGCCAGGCAAGCGCTCTACTGCTGAGCCACCTCTCCAGCCCCTCATTAGTAAAACTTTAATTGAAGAATGCATATACATACACATGCAAAGTCCCAAAGCACAAAACCAATAACTTCATTCCAATGACAGTGTTTTGGAATGGGCCTCTAAATATCCGTTAATTAAATCTAGCATTTGGGGCTGGGGATGTGGCTCAGAGAATCTGCCCATTGTATAGGAGGCCCTAGGTTTCATTCCTAACACTGTAAAAAATAAAATAATTAACATTTCTTCTTTCAAATTAACTGATTACCTCAAGAGTGCCTTTTAGGCATGTTTGGACACCATCAATTGTTTTCTGTTCAAAAACATGACTACTGGGGGCTGGAGCGGTGACAGCGGTTTCGATGCTTGCCTGGCAAGCAGGACCCAGGTTCAAACCCCAGCTTTGTGTTGGAGCAACGAGGGCCATGTGAAAAACTCAATAAAGTTGTTTTTCTCTCTGTCTCTCACTGTCCCTCTCTCTTTAAAAAAAAAAAACAACAAAACTCTAGTCCTAGATTTGTTCATTTCTACACTAATTTAAATTACTATATAATCTACAACTGTTTAGTTTTTTCTTAAAAAATTTAATGGCATAAGTTTAAGAAATATAACTCAGACACTTGAAACTACAAATGAAATGCTCTAATGAATTACAGAAGATCTACATAAATGAAGAAATATTTCAAAAAAGAAAAAGGTAAAAAGTGCTGGGGCACTGTGCGCAAGCCTGTAATCCCAACTACCAATGGGCTGAGGCAGGAGGACCAGAAGGTCAAGGTCAGCCTAGGCAATTTATGAAGATCCTGTCTCAAAATAAAAAGGGATGGGAATGGGCTGGAGCAGTGGCTCAGCAGCTTGCCTGGAATGCACAAGGACCCAGGTTGGAGCTCCAGTACCACATACACAACTAAGTGTCAGAAAAACAACAAGACCCAGATAAAAAAAATACAGTGGATTTTTCTCTTAAAAAAAAAAAAAGGCTGATATTTTAGCTCAGTGGTAGAAGGTCCCAGGGTTTAATCCCAGTTTGGGGATAAGGCACACTTTTTTTTTTTTTTGCAAACAAATTTGACTTAATTTTTTGTGTGTGTGTGTGTGTAACCCTGGTGCAAGCCACTTTATGACCGTGGACCCAAGTTCCTCTTCTATAGAATATAATAAAACCTGTTCTGCCTCCCACAAAGATCAACAGAAATTTTATGTAAAAAATTTTAAAATGTCATACACCTCCTATTGAACCCATAAAAAGTCTAGTGTCACCAATTTCCATTCATTTTTATGCACGTTTTTCCTTACTGGATTATAGCAGTACTTTGTATAAAGTATAATACAACCCAGAACAAACTGCGTAACAATCTAAACTCTTCGATTCTTTTAATTAATAGCGATAAAAATTTAGCATAAGTAAAGTTTTCAAATTTAATGCTAAATTCACAATTCAGCAACTTATTCTATAGCGCAATACATAAAGTTATAAAACTAGCAAACAATGTTAGAAAACGAATAAACCGTTACTAAATACAAGTAGTTGAAGAAATTATACCTCAAATTAACAGTTGTTACGAACATTGTCCCATGTAACGACAATGCGCAAAAACAGAGGTTTACTGTAAACCTACAAGATTTCGATAATAAAAGAGGAGTATATGGAGCAAAATAACAGCAACAAAAGGTAGGTAGTACATGTTCTAGAAAACTTGATTTTAGGCTATGAAAACAATGGGAAGAACCACGGGTTTAACAAGTACTTCTTTCAAACCAACGGAAAAATAGAAAAACACACAAATTCAAAAACAAGTGGCAACACAGTTACTCCACCTTAGACACCCGCTCAGCACTATCATTAAAAAAGAAAATTTGAACCTCTATAAAGCTCAGAAGTTTGCGTTTCAGGAAGGCAGTATCCCCGGCGGCCGAGGACATCAGGTGGTTTCTCTTTGTTGCTCACCGTGACACAGCTTTCTTTCTGACAGTCCATTACTAATTAGGAACCCAAGTGCCTGCCCAATGGCCCACTTCACTCCCACCTGCACATCAGGTCCTAAGGGACGTCCAACATTCCGAAGATGCCCTTGGGGGCCAGGGAGGGGCGCGCGGAAGGTGGTTTATGGGGGTCTGACTGCGCGAGCGGGAGGCTCAACCCGCTCGAGCGCGGCTGGGTGGTGAGGGCCTCGCTCCCATGTCGCCTGGCTCCGCGCGGGGCAGCGTCGGAGGAGCTACGAGCGCTTTGGCGGGCCAGGCCCAGACCGTTCTGCGGCCTCGGTGTCGGGAGAGGAGAGAGGCGAGCGGCGGGGCCTGGCCTGCTGTATCCCAAACGGACCGCAGAGGCGCTAAGGGGCCGAGCCTCCCGACGCACGGAGAAAAGGCAGGGGACGCCTGGGGTCCTAACGCTGGGCACTGGGGGAACCTGGGGGCGGGATTCTAGCAGCGCCGAGGAACCGGATCTCGGGCTGCGTAAGCCGAGAGGGGCCCACGTACCCGGGAAGACAGCCCCGCGCCCGAGGAAGCGGACTGGAGGAAGGTAGGCCGTAGGGGGTGTCCCGGCCGCGTCTCGCGCCTCCCCCTACCTCACCTGCCACAAACACCACGAAGACCGCACCGCTCCTCTTAGCCGACGCGATGGCGGCCGGAATGGCGCCCTGGAACCACAGCATCGCTCCCCTCGGGTCCAGGAACTCGCTCCGTGTGTAGACACCGCGGTACGGGAGCTGGCCCCGCCCTCCCCCTTCGTCGGGCCCCGCGGCCCCCGCAGGCCTAGCTGGCCCGGCCCCCGCCTCTGGCTCCTCACAAACGCGCACTCCCGTCAGCGGACCCGTGGGACGCGCGCAAGAGCGCGCCTGGCAAGGAGCGCCCCGCGTCACGTAATACCACACGTCGCCGTCGTGGCAGCGCCCCTGCGCTGTGTCTCGTTAGCAAGTCGGTGCGTGCGCGCGCCCGATAGCGCCTCAGGCCCCACAGTGCGGGAAGTGGGAAGGATGACTAACCGCTACGGCACGTCGGCGTCGCCTGCACTAAGGCATGACGGGAAATGTAGTCTTGGGCGTGTTTGCGTCCAATTCCGGGCAACATAACTGCGATTTTCGAGGCACGTCGACAGGGGGCAGTGGTGAAGTAGTAAACACCGCTACACAATCTGTATAAAGCGGGAGAGGGAAGTGGACAAGTCTTACTCTGATCAGGATATGCCATTCTCGGATTCATTGAGCTCTTGAATGTGGGTATAGTCGACCCCCGCATGAGACAAAACGACCTTTGTAGGGATTCATTTCAAGCCTTTGGGTCTATTGAACTTAGCCTGACCCTGAGAAAAAAAGGATTAAAAACTACAACACTTTTTGTAATACCTCCTCAATGCCGCTGAAGGGATGACAAAATGTTGGCCCTCAGCAATTTCTTGGGCATTGGCTGGAGATTCAAAAACCTCTAAGTAGTAGCTATGCCATTGCCACAGCTGCTTTCTTAAAGCTGCATTATTAAATTTCTCTCCAGCAGTGCAATCATTTGACAATCTTTGGGGGATTAAGGAGGTGATAAAAATCCCTTTCCCATAAATATTTTACCTAAAAGTAGCTAACAAATTGCACTCTGGCATTTGTACTTTTTTCATACAGACCTCTCAGTTATTATAAACTGAAACAACAGTTGTGACTTATATAGGACACCATTCCTGAGTAAGAACTAGAGCTAGTTATTGTGTATGGTACTGGAGAATGGGCCTAGGGTTACTTTACCACTGAGCTACATCGCCAGCCCTTTTTATTTGACAGGGTCTCAGTACATTGCTGAGGCTGGCCTGGAATTTGAGATCCAGGACTGAGTGAGGCAGTTCAAATCAGTGGCATTGCAGGAATGAACTATGGCTCCCTCCATAATTGTTTGTTGTTTAACATTAATTTAAAATGAACTTCTTCAAATTCAACCTACAAAAAACCTAGAAGGATGGAGTTGGGGATTTAGCTCAGTTGCAGAGCAATTGCCTGCTAGCATGTGCAAGGCCCGGAGTTCAATGCTCGGCCCTAAAAAAAAAAAACCTAGAAGGATTTGGTGGGTTTTGTTTGTTTGCAGGGTTGTGCCAGGGGCACTCTACCACTGAGCTACATTCCCAGCCATTTTTATTTTACTTTTTTGAGAAAGTGTCTAAGTTGCCCAGGCTGGACTTCAACTTATGAATCTCCTGTCTCAGCTTCTCAAGGTGACTGCAGATTTTTAATCTTTTTACCATAAAGAAATGATGACTTAGATGTGTTTAACTTAATTTAAGCATTATATGATATATACACGCGCATCAAAATATCATACGGTGGGCTGGAGTGGTGGCTCAGCAGTTACAGTGCTTGGCTTGCATGCACAAGTACGTGGGTTTGAACCTCAGCACCACGTACACAATGAGATGTTAGAGCAACGAAAGCCAAATGGAAAAAACTAGATACAGTTTATTCTCTCTTTCTCACTGTCCTTCTCTCTTAAAAAAAAATCACATGGTACCCCATTATTATGTACAATTTTTTTTAAAAAAGAGGGACAGTGAGAGAGAAAGAATTTTATTTAGTTTTTCATGTGGCTTTCATTGCTTTAGCATTTTGTTGTGTACATGGTACTGGAGTTCGAACCTGCGTCCTTGCGCATGCCAGGCAAGTGCCGTAACAGCCAAGCCACCACTCCAGCCCATGATGTATAAATTTTATGTATCAGTTAAAATTAAATTCAATCAACCTAGAGATTCCTCTAGTAAAACTATTCCTAGTGTTAGAATGAAATATTCTATGAATCATTCATAGCTTTTCATTCATCAGATGTTTAGCTACTGTGAACTAGGCATTGTACTTGGCATTGATGAAGTCAGACAAGCAGACAGGGACCCTGTAACTGTATATTTGAGTAGGGAGGACAACTGAGCAAGTAATTGTGAGAGAGGATGAATGCCACCAGAAGGGAAATTCAGAGTGCTACAGAAGTATATGATGATGAGACCTAACTTCATCTACATAGTAGAGGTCTGAAAAACCCTTCATGAAGAAATGGCCTGTCAAAGGAAATCTAGCTAGAGAAGAGCATTCCAGATTTGTGAAAGCAGCCAAGCAAGCAAACACAGTGCACTCAGGTTGGGGGTATATCTCATGGTAGAATGCTTGCCTAGCATGTGTGAGCTGATGTGTGAGCAAACCAACCAACAAGTGAAAACCCATAGTGTACTTCAAGAATGGACAATACCCAGTGTGGCTGGAACATAAGTGAGTATGAAAAAAGAAAGGAAGGATGGAAGGAAGATTGGAAGGATAGAAAGAAAAAATGAAGGAGTATGGTACAAACGAGATGGAAAGATGGGCAAGGATGGGATCACACAGGCCTTGGAAATCATGTTCAGGATTGCAGACATTTTTCTAAGAATTGTAGAAAGCCTTTGAAGAATTACATAGTTGTTAGAGATAAGACTTGTATTTTTAAATTGCAGTATGGAAAATACCTTTTATTAAATACCTTGGGTTAGGGGTTGGGATTTAGCTCAGTGGCAGAGCGCTTGCCTAACATGCACAAGGCCCCGAGTTCAGTCCTCAGCCCTGAAAAAAAAAATTAAAAAAAAAAAACAACCTTGAGTTAGCAATGGAATGGGTGACTATAGAGACCAACTAAGAGGCTATTGTCACCTGGCTTGGTGGCACAAGCCTGTAATTACAGTGATTAGGAAGGCTGAAGCAAGGATTGCAAGTTCAATGCCAGCCTTCACACTTTAGTGAGACCCTGTCTCAAGATTTAAAAAATTAGAAGAACTGGAGATGTAGCTCAGTGGAGAATGACCCTGGGTTCAATCTCCAGTAACTCCCCCTCCAAATGAGGCTGTTGTCCCTGCCTGAGGGAGATGGGAAAGAAAATGTTGGACATGCTGCCACAACAAAGAGACCCCTGGTAGCTGAGACAAGAGATGGTATTAGGAGAGGTAGCAAGATGGCTGCTCCCAGGACCAGAGAGAACAGCAGCACATGGTCCAGAGTGAGCGAATTTATTAGCATTCTCTCTGGAGAGAACAGGGCTTGGGACGGGGGATTTGAAACTGGGACAAAAGAGTTGTTTACTGTGGCTGCACCAAGAACATTGGTTACCTGCGACTCAGGTATGGTGAGGTAGTCAGTTAACTGTGGGAAAGGAATTGCAGCAATGCTGTGGGGAGGTGGAGCGTGCCTCTAAAAAGTTGTGCTTTGTGAAAAAGGAATTTATATTTACATACATCTAAATATGGCCATCATTATTGACAGTTGTCTAACAGTGAATACTTTTGATTATTTTAGAGGAAGGCCCAATAGGCTTTTTTTTTTTTTTAAGAGAGAAGGAAAGGTGCTGGGGCGGTGGCTCAGTGGTTATGGGGCTTACCCGGCATGCGCAAGTATGTGAGTTCAAACCCCAGCACCACATACACAATGAAGTCTCAGAGCATCGAAAGCCATGTGAAAAACTAAATAAAAATTGATTCTCTCTGTTTCTCTCTCTCACTGTCCCCTCTTTCTTAAAAAAAAGAGAAGGAAAGGAAAGAGAGAATCAATTTTATTTAGTTTTTCATGTTTTCATTGCTCCATACTTAGTTATGGTGGTGGGGTTCGAACCCACGTACTCAAGCATGCCAGGCAAGCACTGTAACTGCTCAGTCACTGCTCCAGCCCAAAGCCCAATAGGTTTTGATGACTGATTAGATGTAGAGATTGAGGAACAAATCAAGAGGGAATTTCTGGGGGTTCTTTTAACCACTGAGTTACATCCCCAGCCCTTTTTATATTGAGACAGGGTCTTGCTAAATTGCTTAGGACCTCACTAAATTGCTGAAATTGGCTTCAAATTTGCAATACTACTGCCTCAGCCTCCTCAGTCTCCAGGGTTATAGTGGTGCATCACTGCATTCGGTCTGGGGTTTCTGTCTTCAAAAACTACAATAGTACTGATATAGGGAACACTAAAGGGAAGAGCAAACAGGTGAGAACAAGTTGGTGGAGAGGGGTATGTGAAGATGTGAGTTCAATGTTAGACATGTGTTTGGATGCTAGACAATACCATGAAGATGTTATATAGGCAGATATTCGACTTGGAGCTCAGGAAGTATAGTTTATGACTAGAGATAGGAATTTGAGATTTCTATATATACCTGGACGAGACACTGGAGGGTGCTGTCACCTAAGGAGGTAGAAAAAGTGAGGCAAGACATGGATACAATTGAGGTCTTAAGACCTCCAACTTGGGGTTGGGGATTTAGCTCAGTGGCACAGTGCTTGCCTAGCATGCGCAAGGCCCTGAGTTCGGTCTTCAGTCCTTTAAAAAAAGAAAGACTTCCAACATAAATCATAAGCCAGTAAAGGAAATGTTGGGTATGGGTGGAGGAAAATAGGGGAATATATGACACCAAAGATGTCCAGGATAAAGAGAATTTTAAGAAGGGAATGAGGAGGCTGGAGAGGTGGTTCGGCAGTTATGGTGCTTGCCTTGCATGCACGAGGACACAAGTTCGAATCCCAGCACCAAGTATACAACGAAATGTTGGAGCAACAAAAGCCACAAGAAAAACTAAATAAAATTGATTCTCTCTTTAAAAAAAGAAATTCTAATATATAAAGAAAAAGGGAATGAAAAGAAGCTATGTCAAATGCTGTTAAGTCAATTAAAATGAGATTATAAAATGCCCATAAACTTGGCAAGAACAGTTTTGGAGGGTTCTTCTCTATGTGGAACCCAGATGGGAGGGGTTTGAAGGAGTCAGTAAGTGTGAAGGGAAGGAGAGCTAATAAGGTTCCCTTATTAGCTGAACAGATTTGGATTGGGAAAGACAACTTTTTAAAGATGGGAGGGACGCACACCAGGTTAAATGTTAATGGAAGAAGGTAGTCTTAGAGAGATGGAACACACAACAAAGGGTGGTCCTCTCAAGACAGGAAGGGAAAATAGGATATATGGCATTCTTCTACTGAGCCCTCCAATATTCTCTGCTAGCTGAATTAACTTTACACTGAGTTGAAACTGCCAGATACTTGCTTTTTCAATCTCTTCTTGCAATCACTAGTACCTTGTGTGAAGAAGGGGGTGCATTTCCAGGAAAATTTCTCCTAATAAAAAAAAAAGAAAAGACACTTGGAAGAAAGTACAAACCTTCTTTGCTGGATGTGTTTTTTTGTTTTTGTTTTTGTTTTTTCCTGGTACCAGGGATTGAGCCCAGGGGTGCTCTGAGCTATATCCTTAACCCTTTTTATTTCTTATTTTAAGACACGGTCTCACGAAGTTGCCCAGTCTCAGACTTGCAGTCCTCCTGCCTCAGCCTCCCAGGTTGCTGGGATTATAGGTATGCACCTACACCATGCCCAACTGTATGTGTTTGTATGCAAATGATGCCTGACTGCCTCAACCATTTTGTGGCCAGGAGGAAAGACAATGCCTATCCCCTAAGAATAGCAGAATGGAATGTGGAAAACATGTGTCTATGGTGACATCACAGAGCTCCTAAACCAGCTCTGGGACTGCTCAGCCTTTATCCTTCTTGTTTTGTGAGGTAATAACTGTCTTCATTGGTTAGGTGGCTGAAAGTTAGACATAGCTTCTTGTCATCACCACCATTCTAACCAATAAGAGTCCAGGCAGATAGGAGAAACAAAACACTCTTTTCATTTTAATTAAAAGGAAGAGGAAAGAGAAAATAACATTGGACCTAAATACGTTTATAAATTTCAGGATAATAATTTGAGGACATTTTTATTGGAAGACTTTAACTGTTTTTCCCCCATATGAAAGAGAGGTCATTTCCTGACAGTGAGAAGGGAGGTAAGGAAATTAGCACCCAGACTAAAGGTAACAAGGTTTGAAATAATGTGGAGAGGAGTGGACGAGAAGCATAGTGTGCCGGACAGTACTGAGGGCCAAGGTGAAATTGATGGGCCTGAAGTTGCCCAAATTGTATGACTTTCTAAAGCGGTCATTTAATCCTTGGGTGGAGGCACTTAGAAAGTGGAGGCTTGGATTTATCCAGGATTGTGGGTGCTAGGTGGTGAGAGAAAACACAAATAAAAAGGGAGTTTAGGACATTAGCAACCAACTGAGCAATGTGATGAAACCCGGATTCTAAACTGGTTGAGGAGGGAAGTGAGAAAAGATGTAATTTTATTTTTTTGGTACTGGGGATTTATCCTAGGGATGCTTTATCACTGAGCCCCATTCCCAGGCTTTTTAAAAATTTTTTTATTTATTTTGAGACAGGGTCTTGCAAAGTTGCTGAAGCTGGTCTTGAACTTGAGATCATTTTGCTGCTGCCTTCCAAGTCACTGGGATTACAGGTATGCCCACCAATATGGAATATTAAATGTTAAACTTTTGTGAGAGGAAGGACCCAGTCAGGAATTGTGGAAAAGATTCTTGAGTTTTAAAGTCATTGATGCATGTGAATAAGATAAATTGCTATATTAACAAGGCTTGAAGCAGTAACATGAATAGTTAAACCCATGAACTCTGGAAACAGTCTGTCCAGTTCATAAATGCCATTACTATTGTTAGATGAGTGACCTTGGACAAATTTACTCACCCCTCTGACACTTCAGTTGTCCCACCAGTAAACTGGAGTAATAGCAAAATTTGCACTTTTGACTATGGGGCTGATCGCAGAGACCCTTGTAAGTGCTTAGAAAGTGCTTGGCACATGGTAAATAAGAGCTTTACAAATGTTAGCTATTATTTTTGACTGCCTGCCAAAATCATGCTTAAGAAAACTACATATGTGCCTTTGAGGATTCAAAGTAGTTGTCTCTGCCAGATCATTTCTTCATTTAATCATAAAATATTTCCTGAGAAAGGCACTATTTGTACGGGGGATGTATTAGTAAACCAAAGCAATAAATACTCTCCCTATTCTGAAGATTACATTCTGATGGGTAGAAAAACGTTAAGCAACCAATTGGCCAATTAGCCATGCAATTACCATTGTGATAAATGCTTTGAAGAGGAAGCACAGGAAATTATTAGTTCATCATCACTGGCAGAAATGACTTAGTGTGGAGGACTGAAGAGGGAGCTCTGGACAAAAAGTAGGCTACCTGAAGGAATAATATTTGAGCTGAGATCTCTAAGTACCAATTTATCAGAAGTTGGGAATAACAGATTTTCCAGGCAGAGGGTAAGTTGCATGTGGAAATAATGCTCAAATGTCAGTGGCTTAACACCAAGGGTTATTTATCATTCATTTGACAGACTAACAACACTCAAAGTCAGGCATTGGTGCAAGGGTCACTGCTCCACATAGACATTCAAGAACTAAGGATCCCCAACATCCAGGGGTTCTACTTTTCCTGAACATTTTGGAAACCTTTATTAGCTCTGTCTGCAACCCATAAACAATTTTCAGTGTCCCCAGATGACCTGGATACCTTGTTAACAATGCAGCCTCTAATTCAGTAGGTGTGGAGTGGGGCTTGAGATTTTGAATTTATGTCAGGTTCTCTGGTGATACTGATGGTTTCCAATCCTACTTTGGTTAGCAATGGCCTCTCAGGAGGTTTTAGGGACCAGGGATGGAAGGGTACCTATCACTTCTACCTATATTTCATTTGTAAAAATAAAGATATATAGCTCACCAAGGTGCAGGGAGCTGGAAAACCTAGTTTGGTGATATGCCAGAACCCCTCCCTTTCATAGTTTAGTGAAAATCAAATTTCTGCTACAGATTAGGAGAATTCCAGTTTCAAATTGATCACCATTGTATGGTAATCTGGCATGAGAATGTGGCATGTGTGAGGAATGTAAGAAAAACCAGTTTGACCAAATCGTAGAGGGGAGAGGACAATTGCCAGATATGCCTGCAGAGGTATCCAGGGCCAGAGCTGACAAGACTAAGAGGACTTGGGGTGATGGAAAGTCACCGAAGGATGTTAAACAAGAAAGTAACATGTTCAAGATTTGTGTTTTTGAAAATTCACTCTTAACTGCAGTGTGCAGTGAATGGTGAGGGAAATATGGGCAAATGGAGACTGCACTCAGGACCTATTGCTGCTGTCCAGGTGAGAAACAATAGGATGATTTTATAACTTTTACCTAAGCTCATGAAGGTAGGTATGATGACAAATTTGACTCTCTAGCTCATCTCTCTGCAGCTTTTTGAATTTCTACTCCTACTGAGCTACAATCCCAAACCTTTTAATTTTTATTTTTTTAATTTTGAGACAGGGTCTCACTAAGTTGCTGAGGCTGGCCTTGAACTTGTGATCCTTTTGCCTGTGTCCTGAGTATCTGGGACTATAGGCATGTGCCACTGTGCCCACCAACTTACTCTTTTTTTTTTTTTTTTTTGTGGGGACAGGGGGGGAGAGAGAGGGAGAGAGAGGATCAATTTTATTTAGTTTTTCATCTGGTTTTTATTGCTCTAGTGTACATGGTGCTGGGGTTTGAACTTGCATTCTCACACATGCCAGGCAAGCGCTCCAACCACTGAGTCACTGCTCCAGTCCCAAACTTATTCTTAACTCATAAAACCCCACTCAATTTTCATTATATCTGTAGTCTTTGATTCACCAACATTTACTCAGTCTCTGTTCTCAAGATTCTACTGGATATCAAAGATAACAGGATTTTATCCCAGTTTTGTAGGACAGTGTTATCTGACAGAACTTTCTGCAATGAAGGAAGTGTTCTGAACCTGCTGTGTTCTGCTAGTCACATGTAGCTAATGAGCCATTGGAATGTCATTGGTGCAACTGAGAAATTGGATTTCTATTTTATTTAATTTTAATTGATTTAGATACATGAGGCTTGTGGCTGTCATTGTGGATAGTGGAGCTTCAAGAGTTGGAGTAAAATGTTCACAAGGATGACTAACAATACTAGACAGTACAGATGTCCCCCCTTATCCATGGGGGATATGTTCTAAGACCCCCAGTGGATGACTGAAGCTGTGGATAGTACCAAATCCTACATATACTGTCTTTTCCTATGCATAGATACCTAAAATGAATTTTATTAGTTACTAACAATAACTAATGAAATAGAACAATTATGACAAAATACAGTAAACTAAAGTTATGTAAAGGTTGTTTCTCTCCCACTCAAAATGTCTGTCTTTTCACTTAAAGGAAACACTATTTATGACTTCTTTTGTCATATCCAAATTGCCAGTCTCATGAACTTTGGGGCCATTAGTAAGTAAAACAAGGTTTACTGAACACAAGCACTGAAATACTGTGACATCCAATCTGACAAATGAGATGGCTACTAAGTATCCAATGGGCAGGTAGTACAAAGCATGGATACTCTAGTCAAAGGGATGATTACATCCTGGGCAGAACAGAGTGGGATGACACAGGATTTCATCACACTACTCAGAATGGTGTACAACTTAAAAAATGAAATGTTTATTTCTGAAAAATTTTCACTTAATGTTTTTGTTGTATGGGTAATTGAAACCACAGATAAGGAGGAACTATTGTATGGAATCAAGTCCAAATAAGCCACATGGTGCAGTATAAACTGTTATATGCAATCAAGAAAGAGGTACTGGGGCTGGAGCAGTGGCTCAATGGTTACAGTGCTTGCCTGACATGTGTGAGGATGTGGGTTTGAACCACATCACCACATACAAAACAAAGTGTCAGAGCAACGAAAGCCATGTGAAAAACTAAGTAAAACTGATTCTCTCTTAAGAAAAAGGGGGGCAGCGGTTGGGGGTACCAAAGCCAGATGCGGTGGTGCACACCTATTAAGACAGGATAATTATCAAGTTCAAAGCCAGTCTCAGCAACTTAGCAAGGCCCTAAGCAATTTAGTGAGTCCCTGTCTCAAAATAAAATATAAAAAGGGCTGGGGATGTGGCTCAGTGGGTAAGCACCCCTGGATTCAATACCTG
The DNA here is from genome assembly GCA_004027875.1 of Aplodontia rufa. Classification (NCBI taxonomy): domain Eukaryota; kingdom Metazoa; phylum Chordata; class Mammalia; order Rodentia; family Aplodontiidae; genus Aplodontia; species Aplodontia rufa. The sequence goes on from PVKS010001236.1 coordinate 28,751, forward strand.
GTACAAAAAGAAAAGAAAAAAAGAAAAAGGGATACCAAGTTTAGAGCATCATCTCTGGACTTCCAAACTGGATGAATTGACTTATTTGCTTAAAAAAAAATTCTCAGTCAAGTGTGGTGGTGCACACCTATAATCCCAGCAACTCAGGAGTCTTACAAGTTCAAAGTCAGCCACAGCAATTTAGCAAGGCCCTAAGCAACTTAGCAAAGACTGTCTCAAATAAATAAATAAACAAACAAAAAAACAGGCTGGGGAATACAGCTGTGGCTCAGCAGTCAAAAGTAATTAAAGTGGGACTAGAGTGGTGGCTCGGTGGCTGCCCAGCATGCATGAGTACATGAGTACGTGATTTCAAGCCCCAGCACCACATTCACAACGAGGACTCTGAATAACGAAAGCCACATGAAAAAATAAAATTGTTAAAAAAAAAAAGGTAATTAAAGTGCCCCTAGGTTCAATTCTTGGTGCATCCAGGCATGTGCATGCACACACAACATACACAAAGAGATATATTGTTTGTATCTATATCTCCATCTTCAAGTTTCATGAAAATGTAGCTGTGATACCTCAAGATGATCACATCATGCATGTATGGACATCATCCTGTGATCATAGCATTTCAACTCCTTCTAGGGTAGTCCTCCCAATCTATGTAGTCTGGGTGGCACTGCCCTTATCCCTGTCCTCTAAGAAGTTAAGTACATAACACTGGCTGGCCAACATATTTTTTTCGAGTACCATGATGGATTGGATTCAGAGAGGTCTCTGGACCCAAACTGGACCAGTGAGAGATCCAATTTCAGTTGTTTGAGCAAGGGCTGATGTAAGGTAGCTGAAGAGCTCAGACTCAAGATTTGGTTTGGAAGTAGAGTCAATGGGACTTTTTATTATGTATTTGTGGTAAATTGTTTTTAAAGATGGCTACACCAGATCTTCCACTTTTTTTTTTTTATCATTCCTTTCATCAGGAGATGGTTTATTTCCTTTGTGCTTAACTCTAGGCTGGGACTCTGACATATTTTGAAATTGTTGAATGCAACAGAAATGATGTTCTGGGATTTCCAATATCAAGCTTTATGGGGCCTTTAAGTTTTCCAATTCTTGGAGAAGTTATGTAAAGAAGTATAAGACACAGCGACGAGGCAGACTGAGACATCTCTCGGAGAGGCAACAAAGTTGAGACCCAGACTCTGAACCATAGACATGTAAGGCCACTTTCGAACTTCCAGCCCAGCCCTGCCTTAGTTGAGGGCAGCTGATATTAGGTGGGAAGAACCAACCCATCTTCCAAGTCCTTGCTAAATTCCTCATTTGCTTGCTTGCTTGTTTCCATTCTTCCTTCTTTCCTTATTTATTTTTGAGGTGCTAGGAATCAGTCAAGAAAACACTACCACTGAGCTGCATTGCCAACTCAGGAATGTTGCTTTAAATACAAAATTCTGGGTAGTTTGTTAAGCAACAAGAGGTAACTGAGTTTGTATTTTTAAAATGGTATTTATCTAATAGTATTTCTTTTTCTTTTTTTTTCCTAAAGAGAGAGGGACAGTGAGAGAGACAGAGAAAGAGAGAAACAACTTTATTTAGTTTTTCACATGGCCTTAGTTGCTCTAACACAGTTATGTGTGGTGCTGGGGTTTGAACCTGGGTCCTCGTGCTTGCCAGGCTGAAACCACTGAGCCACCACTCCAGCCCCAGTATTTCTAATTCAATGCTTCCCCCTCCCTACTCCCAAAAAATCTTTTTATCACTTTTTTTTAAGAGAGAGGGAAGTGTAGGGGAAGGGGTTGAGGGAAGCGGAGAGAGAGAGATCATTTTATTTTTTCATTTGGCCTTTGTTTCTCTGACACTTAGTTTTGTATGTGGTGCTGGGGTTTGAACCCAGGTACTCACAGGTGTCAGGCAACTGCCGAGCCACCATCAGCCCCCACTTTTGTTTTCTGATTCAGGAGTTCCCACTGTCTTTTCCATGTGCCTTTCCAAGCCTCCTATGCACTCCCAAGCACTCACGGCTTGGTCTGAGATTCTTAATTTTTCCACATTACATTTATACCCAAGTGGTCTTGTTGATAAAACTATCTGTTACAATTAATAGCTGATTAATATTTTGAATTTCTAGTTGAAGGTTATTCACTGGGCATTTGTTTGCAAGAAAAAAAGTTTTGTATTAATTGCATTAAAATACATTTTTCTTTCTGAGATGGAGTCTTGCTATGTGGCATGTGGCCCCAGGTTGCAGTCATTCCACCTCAACCTCTTAAGGACCTGGGACTACAGGGGTGTGCCACTGAACCTGGTTAAGATATATTTCTTCATACTGGCCCCAAATTTGGAGGTTTTTGGCTGACATAGGGTCTCACTATAATTGCCCACAGTTCTTGAACTCCTGATGTTCAGTGATCCTCCTGCCTCAGCCTCCTGAGTAGATGGGACTACAAGAATGTACCACCACACCCAGCTTAGAATAATTTTTAAACTTAAAATATTTCAACAGGCCTTGGAAGTGATTTCATAGTTCCTTACTCCTTCTCTTTCCCTTTGGCAGGGGTTCTTAATATGACAAGGTTCTAAGGCAGTTCCAACTTCTGATCTTCGGAGTGCAATATGCATAGTAGGGATGTGCCAGCCCAAGGGAAGCCCTGGCATTCACTATAGTCCTGGGGGACTTTGCCAATGCTCTAGAGTGAGTGCACATCTGCACTAGCATCTGCTGATGCTCTTCCGTTTCACAATAAACTCGTAGTCTGGGTGAGGGCAAATCCAGCTACAGGCAAGTTGCAGCTGGAAGACCCCCCATCTTGCAGATTTCCCAGTCCCTCAAAAGGGATAGTAAATGGTTTTGACTTGGTTATTCCGTTTCTGCATTCTTGTCCTCCCAAACTGTATGTTGGGTCACACTATGTTGGTTGTTAGAAGAAATACAGGTTGCAACTGGTTACAATCATTTTGAGGAATAATTTGCTGTACAATAGAGCTTTGGATCTAATACAAGAATTCAGAAATATAAAACAAAGAAATTATAAAAGTTAGGTGTGATTGCTTGGCTGACCAATGGAGAAAGATATCTATAAAGCATTTGAGCTAAACTGGATAAAAGGGTGTGAAATATATGCTAAAAATAAATTATTTATATAATAAAACATGTTCTGTTTTTAGTTGCCTGATTATTAAGGTGTTTTTAATTGAAAAGACAAAGTGGGCTTATATTTGTAAACATTTATTCTCTTGAACTGAAAAAGGCTTGCATCAGCACACATTGTACAGCCTTGCAAATTACACAGAAATTTAAAATAAGGTTCCTTGTTTATAAGTGCAATGAATCTTTGATGTCCAGTTATCCGCTGCAAACAATGAAAAATTTTCAACCACTTAAGAAGTTTCCAGCACTCATCAAATATATTTTCTTAGGTGACAAAAAAAAAAAATCTATGAGGAGGGGAATGCAGATAAGTGGCATTTAGTTATTGGAGGGACACGTAAAAAAGAAAGTGGAAATATTTTCCTGCCTAGGATGATTTCTATTCCCCTTTGAATCTAAGTGATTTGATTTGAGGCATTAAGAACATAATTTACTTTACACTTAACATTCATACTATCTAAGTGAATAAGGAAGGGACCCTATAGGAGAATTCTGTATTTTATGGAAAATGTTTGTATTTAGAGATTTAGGGGAAGAGAAATCTATTTGTGGGCTCTCTTTAGCACCCTCAGCCCCCCAAAGGGATACTACATGGTTTTGACTTGGTTATTCCATTCCTGCATTCTTTTTCCCCCAAATTCTAAGATGGGTCCGCTGTGCTGGTTGTAAAAAGAAATACAGGTTGCAACTGGTTATAATCATTTTGAAGAATAATTTGCTGTACAATAGAGCTTTGGATCTGATACAAGAATTCAGAAATATAAAACAAAATAACTATAAAAGTTAGGAGGCATTTGACAGCATTTCCTTAGAAAAAGCTGCTAACTCTGTATCATTCCGGTGCAGATTCCTATAGTCAGTAGGGTAAAATGTGTATCTTTCTCCCCACTCCCCGCCCCACTTTGCTGGATCACTGGCCTTTCTTCAAAAGCTCTTATGCCATGACCACACATCCTAGGAGACTCTAAAACAATAACAGAAGCTCCAAATACCAAGCCAATCAGAAATGGGAGAGGGCAGGGGAATCACGGAGGTGAAAGGTCCAAAGGTGGCTCCTTTACTGAGAACTTGCCCTTTCTAAAACATGAAAGTCATAGTGCTTCTTGCTTGTTCTCAGCTTAAACTTGTTAACTGAGTGAATTTGTTTCTTCAACGCATTCTGTGCAGCTGAAATAGAGGGAAATGTGGCTAAGACAGTGTATGTGGAGGCCAAGTCACTGGGTTTAGAGCGCTCAGCGTTGACTGTGCTGTCCCCACTGCCACAACAGAGGGGGTGACGACGTGGCTGGGACTGGGGGTCCCGGAGCCACCGGATCTTAGCGCCAATTTTAAAGAGTTCTCCAAAGAGCTTCTCAGCTTCCATGCGAGTTATTCCATCTGGTAGTTCAGTAATTTCCAAGACCTTCCCAACAACTAGAATGGAAAAGGTATAGAATCAACACATCCCTGTTACCAAAAAAATTAGGTAAAAAGTACTGAAGACCCAAATATAACACAGGCAATAAAGAGAGTTTTCTGAAACTAATCAAAACCATAAAATTATAATTGCTACGGTATTCCTTCATTTGTTCTCTTCATTTTTGGTAAAGGAGATTTAATCCAGAGGTACACTACCACTGACCTTTCCCCCCAGCCCTTTTTCATTTTGAGACATGGTCTTGCTAAATTGTCCAGGGTAGCCTTGAACTTGTGATCCTCCTGATTCAGTTTCCTGAGTAGCTGGGATTATGGGTGTGTGCCACTTTGCCTAGATTATGGCCATTTTTTTTTTTTTTTTTAAAGAGAGAGGGACAGTGAGAGAGACAGAGAAAGAAAGAACTTTATTTAGTTTTTCACATGGCCTTTGTTGCTCCAACACTTAGTTATGTACGTGGTGCTGGGGTTTGAACCTGGGTCCTCGTGCTTGCCAGGCAAGCGCTGAAACCACTGAGCCACCGCTCCAGCGCCCTATGGCCATCTTTAAGGCCAATGGTGGCTAACAGTGCTAAGCTGCTGATCTCAAAGTCCTCACTGATAGTCCCACAGATAAATGCAGCACCTTAGAGTAACTTTTCTAAATCAGGTCAACCTAGGCAAATCTTTTTGTGAATTTCATGCTCTCGTTGTAAATAAAGATAACAACATTGGCCCTAACCACCCAAGGCTGATGAGCAGAAAGTTAAAAGTATAAATGGGGAAAGCACTTTACCACAAAAAGCCTGCATTGGTTCATTCAGACTGTCTCCCACATGGGTATAAAGACAACCCTTTTCTCATATAACACAGAGGTTGGCTGCACTCTGCCTACTCCTCTCAGACACGTCTTATCCCTGTGGCCCCTTCATTGCTCTTAAACCTACCTGAACCTTACTATATATATTCTTCCATCTGATATGAGGCAGAGATAAAAGATATTCAAGAATCCTACGGGACATTTTCTATGGGATCCTAGGAAAAGGAAAGTCCATTTCTGTGGTGTGACTGCCACCAGTTTGTAGACATGCATTCACTTGCCCATCAGGGACACACCTGCTTCTCCTGCTCCAAGGTCTGTGGATGCAGCTTTCTTAGCTTGTCTCCTTCCTCGGTTTCCGTGCCTGTTGCCAGACTGACCCTGGAAACCCATAAATAGTTAAGAAATTAGTTTAATAATGCTAAAAAACTTATTTAAAAACTTAGCACCTGAACATACTTTATTTGGGCTTAGCACTCCAGCAGAAATAAACCAATCCCAGGCTTCCTGGATTCTGCTCTGCAGGAATGGTGCTTCTATCGCTCACTAAGACTAGGTTACCTGCTGACTCATAAACAAGGGTGCTCTAACCACTAGCCATTTGCCCCCATCTTAAAAATTTTTTTATTTTTTAAAGAGAGAGAGAAAAAGAGAATCAATTTTATTTAGTATCTCATGTGGTTTTCATTGCTCTAACACTTTGTTGTGCATGTGGTGCTGGGGTTCGAACCTGTGTTCTTGTGCATGCCAGGCGAGCCCAATAACCACTGAGCCACCACCACTCCAGCCCATCACCCCCATCTTTGGGTGGTACTAGTGAATCACTGCTCAGCCAAGCACCAGGGCCTTCTCCCTTGCTTCTGCTCTGCTCTCAATGCTGACAGGTATAAATCAGCTGGCACACACGGCTCTCCTCAGGCAGTGCCAACAGTAGGCTCAGTGCCTAGGATCAGAATATGGGATTCTGTACCAAAGCCTAGGAGGTCAGAGAGCTGCCTTTCATACCTGTTGGTTTGGAATGTGCCCATGAAGAACAGCAGGAGGGTTGTACTGCAGAGGTTGGCCAAGTAATGGATATCTGGCATCTCCTGAAAGTCAAAACATTTTTATGATTTTCTCTCCTCAGTTATAATGTACTCCATAGAGTTTTCTTTTCTCCCCCTCCCCAGGGTTTTCTAAATTGTTCAAAAACAAGAAGGTGGGAAATATGTTTGGTAGATTAAAAACAAGTAAATGTAATTTCATGGATTTTTTTAAAAAATTAAAAAATTTCCACATATTCTTGAAACAGCTGGGGTAAACTTCTGAAAGGATTATGAGTAATAACCGGTTATGAAGGAGGATGAGTGGTAGGAACTGGGTGGACAGGGACAGGAGGGAGAGCAACTTCTCTGTATACTTTAAAACTATTTGTTGATTTTTTTTTTTAAAGAGAGGGACAGCGAGTGAGAGAGAGAACCAATTTTATTTAGCTTTTCATGTGACTTTTGTTGTTCCAACTCTTTGTTGTATGCGTGGCGCTGGGGTTTGAACTTGGGTCCTCACGCATGCCAGGCAGTGGCTGTAACCACTGAGCAACTGCTCCAGCCTTATTTGTTGATTTTCAAACAATGTCAGTGTATTATCCAATAAAAAAGTCAAATTTTAAAACTTGAATGAAAATGAAATGTAAAAATCTTGAAGACACAGCCAGGTGTGGCAGCAATACCTATTATCCCAGAAACTCAGCAAGCTTGCGGACAGCCTCAGCAACTGAGACCCTGACTCAAACAATAAGAAGGATGGGGATATAGCTCAGTGGTATTGTGCCCCTGGCCTCAATCCCTAGTACCACAAAAGAAACAAAAGCCCCTGAAGATATAAGAGTCTAAGAAAATTTAATGACACTAATATGCCATTTAAAATGTTCATTTTACCTGGTTGAGTTAATCAAAATCACACTTTTCTTTCTTTTTGTTTTGGTGTGCTGGGGATTGAACTCAGGGGCTCTTTATCACTGAGCTACATTTTCAGCCCTTTTTACTTTTTGAGACAGGATCTCACTAAGTTGCCAGGCTATCCTTGAACTTTTAATCCTCCTGCTTCAACCTCCAGAGTACCTGAGATTACAGGTATGTGCCGCTGAGCTTGATGAGATCCACATTTTCCCATGATCATTAAAAATTTGCATTTCAGGGGAAGGAAAAAATTCTAGATAAACAATTACATACATACAATTTATACAGTTTTTTTTTCTCCTCTTTTCCGTACTGGGGATTTAACCCAGAGATACTTCAACACTGAGCTACATCCCAGCCCTTTTTAATTTTTACTTTGAGACAGGGTCTCACTAAGTTGTTTAGGGCCTTTCTAAGGCTGGCCTCAAACTTTGAATTCTCATGCCTCAGCCTCCCCAGTCACTGGGATTATAGGCATGCACCACTGAGCCCAGCTCTAGTTTTGCAGTTTTTACCAATATTTACGTGTGTGTTCTAGGTCCTGAGTCTGCTCCCGATCTCTCTTTAAATGAAACTTTGCATTTATAATGTGAACTTGCTTAGAGTGGCATAGCTCTTCAGTGTTTACACATCCCCTTCCTAAATCAACAAGGGTGGCAGAGTGTGGTTGAAGATTTTCTAATTGTTTTCTTTTACTCCAGAGTACTTCAAATCATTATACAACAAGGGCTTCATAAATGCTGGCTACAAAAACTTTCTCCTGAAAAACAATCTTTTCATTTGTGTTATACTATGATTTTAACCTTAAATCTCCAAATTCAACATAGTCTGTTTGGAGGAGGGTTATCAGTAAGCACTTGGAAAGCATCTTTAGGAAATCTTATGTCCCTTCTCCTGATAGCTTTATAACAGAGAAGCAAGGTGTAGATTTCCTGCCGATCCAAAGGGTCCTTTCAGTTGAACAGGGTCAGGATGGTTGGTTAGCCCCTGGGCAGGGCACACCCATAACATAATCCTAAACTGCTGCTGAAAGGCAAGTATAATAAGGGACTGGCATCTGATATCAGAATTGCAATGTTAAGTTTGAACAGGCATAAAAAATATTGTGAAGACATCAGAGTTGAGTGTTACAATAATGAAAGTAAAACAAATTAAAATGGCTCAAAAATTCAATATTAACAATGAAGAGAAACATGCTTAAAAATTCTGGTACTTCCTGAAAAAAGACACCTAAGAGTTGCTCATAATAGCAGTATTCTTTTCAAATATGTTAAGAATTTGGTCAGCAATAAACAGATTCTTCCCTATAGGATGAGAAAGGTAGTCCTTTCAGGGAATTCATACAGATCATGCATCACTAATGCATATATGCACTTGGAACATTCATAACAAACTAAATGCCACATGCTATTTCAATATATTTTTTATGATGAACTTACTTTCTCTAGAGTATTAAAGTATGACTTTGTAGAAAATTTGGGAATAGAGAACTACAAAGGAGAGAATAAAAAACCACCAAGATCGTTACATGATTTATGACATTTTGGTGGGTAACTTTCCAGTCTGTAATCCATATGTGTGTGTGCTCATTTTATATGCAAGTACATTTTATAATTCTTTAACAAACTGAGATAATTAACATGTAAAAATGCAGATTTTAAGTATTGAGTTTGATGAATTCTTTTTTTTTTTTTTTTTTGATACCAGGGCTTGAACCCAGGGTGCTTAACTGCTGAGTCATACCCCAGCCTTTTCTATTTATTATTTTGAGACAGGGTCTTGCTAAATTGCTTAGGGTTTTGCTAAGTTGCTGAGGCTGGCTTTGAACTTATGATCTTCCTAGCACAACTTCCCCAACTGTGGGGATTACAGGTATGCACCACTGTGCTGGGTGAGTTTGATGAGCTCTAACACTTGTGAAAGTTTATATAACCATGATTCCAAAAAGATAAAAAGGATATACCCCAAAGAGTTGCCTCTATTCCTTTCCAGTTATTTCTCCCTCCCCTTCTCTTTTTGGAATTGAACCCAAGGTCATTATATTACTGGACTACATTTCCAGTATATTTTATTTCTTACTTTGTCACAAGGTCTCCCCCTAAGTTGCTGAAGCTGGGCTTTGAGTTTGCAAACCTCCTGACTTAGCTCTGCTAGTTGATGGGATTACAGGAGTGCACTATCATGGCCTTTGAGAGGGAGGTGAGAAAGGGAGAGAAAGAGAATCAGTTTTATTTAGTTTTTCATGTGGTTTTCATTGCTCCAACACTTTGTTGTGTACATGGTGGTGGAGTTTGAACCAGCATCCTCAAGCATGCCAGGCAAGCTCAGTTACTGACAAGCCCTTGAATAAACTCTTGATATATGTTACTTTAATATAGAAATCACTATAGTAGAATGAATTATAATTATTAAATTAATGATTAAGTATTTAATTATCAATAAAACACTAAGGCTAGAAGAGTATATGGTAATAAATAGACTTGCCTGAGGGAAGATGAAAATGGAGTTTTGTGGAAAACAAGAAGACAGGAGTATCAAGATAAATCATCAAATGATTGGAAGCCTATATTCTCTGAAGCTGTGACTAGTTTCTCATGTACTTACCCTGCCCAGAGATAAAAGGTCTAGAAAACTGAGGCATGATGGAAAGTGGTGGTCCAGAGGGACGTATGGTTTTCAGGGTGGACAGCTGAGGTGGTGCCGGCGACTGAGCTGGTGAAATAATGGGACTGCTGAGTTGAGGGCTGTGCTGCAATCACAATACAGACAGAAAATAGGTCAGTATTTGGGGCACACTTTGCAAATTTCCTCTTCCTCTTGATTATAAATATGCATGTGTTACAAAAAAATTCATACACTGTCTCCCCTAATTCCTAAAGATAAACATAACAGATTTTTTTCTGTGAGTATGCATCCATATATCCATTTTTTACAAAAATGAGAAGACTAAATATTATTTTTGAAGTCTGCTTCATAATACTTTTACAGGAGAAAACATATACACCAATCTCAGTCTTCCCCACAGAAACTATATACACCAATCTCAATCTTCCCCACATTAAAGGTTTAACATTTCATTTTTAAGTAATTTTATCCTCAGCAGTAGCAAAGATAGTAATTCCCAGATTTCCTAAATGGTGTTAAAATTTTGTTACTTTTGTTTTCTTTCTCTCTCTAAAAATGATGTGTCAAAGGGGGGTGATAGATGATGTGTATATGTATGAAAGAGCAACAACAAACCCATTCAGTAAGTAAAAGTACAATGAAAACCAAACTCTTGTTCAAACAAAACAACAACAAAATAGTCACATGTCACTTAACAATGGAGAGCATCCTGAAAAATGTGTCACCAGGGATTATATGGTTGTATTAACATCTTGAGAGTATACTGACACAAGGTAAGACAGTTATGATACTACTTGGTGATAGGATTTTTTCATCTCCATTGTTAATTTCTCCCCTCTATGCTGGGGATGCACCGAGGGCCTTGAGCATGCCAAGGAAATGCTCTACCACTGAGCTATATTCTTAAGTATTAAGTGTATTTACTTGTTGTTTTGGTAGTATGGGGGATGGAACCCAGGGCCTCAAACATGCTAGGCAAGTGTACTATGAGCCATATCCCCAAATTCTCCCTTATAGTATCTCCATTAAAATATCATTTATGGAGTATGTTGTTGACAAAATGTTACATGACACATGACTGTGTACATAGCATATACTATTTTAGATATAAATATATGTGTATATTTTTTTCTGAGAATAATTTGAGTTGGATGCCCCCTCTTTCACTGAAATAATCAGTGTCTATTTCCTAAAAAAAAGAGCATTTTCTCATATAATCACAGTAGAATCAACAAAGCCAGGAAATTAATGTTTTTTTTTTTTTTTTAAAAGAGAGAGGGACAGTGAGAAAGAGAGAGAGACAGAGAAAGAAACAACTTTAGTTTTTCACATGGCCCTACCAACACTCAGTTGTGTACGTGGTGCTGGGGTTTTTGAACCCGGGTCCTCGTGCTTGCCAGGCAAGCGCCGAAACCACTGAGCCACCGCTCCAGCCTGGAAATTAATGTTTTTATGCCTCAAACCTTGAAGCCTGATCTTATATCTGTTGTCATATCCTCATCCTTCCAGCCCTTCCTTACGTTCAGGCACAGCCAGATGGTCTAGGCTCATTTTGTACTTCCTTTGCACCAATCCTGGAAACAGCTATTTCTCTAAGAAGCCCTTGTTACTTTCAGTGGTCAAAGGCATTTAAAAACTACCATCTGGTAGTAGATATAATCTTAATTCTTTTTTAGTAATATGCTTACAGTATCTTCCTAAGAGGCTTGATAATTTAATGTCCAAACTGTTTCCACCTTTTTTGCTTTTCTTCTTTTTCTTTTTGTATTGGGAACTGAACCTAGGGCTTCGTGTCTGCTAAACAGTAGCCCTAAGTTATACCTAAGCCTGTTTTCTACTTTTTTTTTTTTTTTAAAGAAAGAGAGAAGGACATGGAGGGAGGGAAGGAGGGAGAGAGAGAGAGAGAGAGAGAGAGAGAGAGAAGATCAACTTTTATTGAGTTTTTCACATGGCCTTCGTTGCTCTGACACGTAGTTGTGTACGGGGGTGCTGGGGTTTAAACCTGTGTACTTGCGCATGCATGCTGGGCAAGCACTGTAACCACTGAGCCACTGCTCCAGCCCCCAGTTTTCCATTTTTTAAATGTTATTACAAGGAAGAAAGAAATAACTGTTGTACACAATAGTTTTATAAGCTTGTTCCATAATTTCATTCTTCTTTTTGCAGAGCTGGGGACTGATTCCAGGATCTTTTGTGTGTTAGGCAAGTGGTCTACCACTGAGCTACCTCTTCAGCCCCTGTTCCACAACTTTTACTGGACAGGGCTAGGGATGTGGCTCTGTGGTAGAGTGCTTGCAGAGCATGCATGAAGCCCTGGGATCAATTCCCCAGCACCACAAAAAACAAAACAAAACAAAACAAAACAAAACTTTTACTGGACAAAGCTCCAGAAGTGGTTTTGTGGAGAAAGGTTTTACACCTAACGTGTTTTAAAAAATGTCACCAAACTGCATTCCAAAAAGAGTTGTACCAATTTACACTACCATACACAGTAAACAAAGACTGCTTGTAACTGAGTGTCTGCCAATACCACACATCATGAATTTCCCAAGTTTATAGAAAAAAAGTAATTTACTTTTGTCTTTTTAATGGTTATAGGCCATTTACGGCTTGTGAACTGATCTATAAATGAATTTTGCTCTTTTTATTCTGCTATGATTTTATCATGTATATTGAACATATTTTTCTCTAGCTTTTATATGTGTATGTGTGCATGTTTTCTCTTTCTTTCTTTCCTTCCTGAGTAATTGGAACTCAACCAGGGGCATTTTACCGCTGAATTACACCCCAGAAATTTTTATTTTTTAATTTTGAGACAGTGTCTTGCTAAATTGCTGAAGGTCCTGCTAAGTTGCTGAGGCTGGCCTTGAATTTGCAAGCCTCCTGAGTCACTATGATTTAGAGGTTGTGTGCCACAGTACCTGGATCTGGTCCCCCAAAAAAATTTTTTTAAAGAGAGAGAGAGAGAGAGGAAGGAGGGAGGAGATGACATCGTTCTCTCTAATAGCGGAGTAGAATTCCATTGTATATGGTGCTTGCCTTGCATGCGTGAGGATGTGGGTTGGAACCCCAGCACCATATATACAACAAAGTGTTGAAGTAATGAAAACCACATGAAAAGCTAAATAAAATTGATTGTCTCTTTCTCTCCCTCTCTCACTGCCCCTCTTTAAATTTTTTTTGATATCCAGAAGGTGTCAAATAATATCTGAATACTGAAATAAATGTTTAGATATAGAAATGTTCAGAATTCTTTATGCTTGAAAGGATTCAAGATTCAGTATCAAGGCAGAGGCTGATCTTATATGATGAAAAAACAAAGTTTCCAAATGGTAATGAACAAAAGCATCTTACCTGGACAATATTGTCTACATTGCTAAATTCCACACACTTCTGCCCTCTTTGGTGGTCACAGTAATATTTATCTTGCTTCCACTGGGGAGGAGAGTGGGCGCGAGATTGTGGATTGTTTGGTACGCTGAGCTGCATCATCACCATTCCCCCACCAGGTGGTGGTGGTGGCACAGCTGAAAATCAGAATAGGGACATTACAATCAGTATATTCTTTTTTTTTTTTTTTTAAAAGAGAGAGTGACAGTGAGAGAGACAGAGAAAGAGAGAAACATCTTTATTGAGTTTTTCACATGGCCTCTGTTGCTGCAACACTTAGTTGTGTACGTGGTGCTGGGGTTTGAACCTGGGTCCTCGTGCTTGCCAGGCAAGCGCTGAAATCACTGAGCCACCGCTCCAGCCCCACAATCAGTATATTCTAATCAGCTGGTAATCTCTGATCATTAGGATAACAGCACTGATTTCACATTTCTGAAAAAAAATTTACTATTAGATATGAAAGCCAAATTTAATGCATGGTATGTAACACTATAAGCATCATGTGTTTAAAAAGGCATTAAAATGAACCCTCCGGGCCTACACATTTCACTTATCCTAAAAATACAGGCCTACAGTTACTCAGGAGAGCCCAATTACTTCTAGCAGGACCTAGTGGACAGGAGCACAACATATATGATCTATAAAGGTGAATTTAAATATAGGCATTCTAAATCAAGAAAAACTTTGCAGGCTGGAGCGGTGGCTCAGCGGTTTCGGCGCTTGCCTGGCAAGCACGAGGACCCAGTTCAAACCCCAGCACCCTGTACACAACTGAGTGTTGGAGCAACGAAGGCCATGTGAAAAACTAAATAAAGTTGTTTCTCTCTTTCTCTGTCTCTCTCACTGTCCCTCTCTCTTAAAAAAAAAATTAAAAAAAAAAAAGAAAAACTTTGCAAAAATTTAATACTCTTAACAAACACTGAGAGTAATGCATCATCTGTATAGAGTGAATTAGTAGAAAATGTTTGGGACATAGGGATCAGACAGCACAATTTTAGTACTCTGAAATGTCCTTTGACTCCAGGAAAATTATTTCATTTCTTTTCTCACCTGAGAAAGGAGGCTATTCCGAAGGCCTCCTTGGCTGACTTCATAGAGTTGAAAGGATCACATGTGTGTTAAAACACTTGACTAACTTGACATTAGAGATAACTGAACAATTAAATCTATTTCCCTCTCTTGTGGACTAGTACAGCAGCAGTAGCAATATCAAGCAAGTGCTTCACCTGATGCTGACAACAGGCATGTAAGGTAGAATTCTATGCTCTGACTCCAGGACCTTAGTTTGTTTGCACTGTTGTAACCACAAAGGTGGTTTCCAGCCCCCTAGTGAACCAACTCGACTGTTCAAAGAAACTACGGAAAGGCCTACACTTTAGAGATATTCCCAGTGTTTTCTTTAAGCCAAAGAAGTTCATACCAGATATAGCTACTGCTAGTCATTTACTAATAATCATTTATTGTTTATGTTTTTCAGAAGCTTATATTTATCAATAAATCATTATGTAAACTCCAGTGTAATGTTAAAGTTTTGTTTAAGATTCCCTAGAAGCAGAAAGAATAAGTTTTCTTAAAAACTGAAAAAAGGGGCTAGAAAGGTGGCTCAGTGGTTGAAGTGCTTGCTGGCATGTTTAAGGACCCGGGTTCAAACCCTAGCCCCACATATACAACTAAGTGTTGGAGAAATGGAAACCAGATGAAGAACTAAATAAAACTGATTCTCTGTCTCTCCCCCTCATTTTATCCCTCTCTCTTTAAAAAACAAAACAAAATGAAACAAAAAACTGGAGAAAGCCCATTTTAGGTAGTATTTTTTTTTTGAAGTCCAACTTTTTAAGGATGATTTTCAATTAAAAAATTTTTTTTACTGGGCTGGAGTGGTGGCTCAGTGGTTATGGCACTTGCCCTACATATACAAGGACCCCAGCACATGTACACAATGAAGTGTCAGAGCAATGAAAGCCACATGAAAAACTAAATAAAACTGATTCTCTCATTCTCTCTCACTGCCCCTCTCTCCTTTTAAATTTTTTTTTTTACTGTGAAATAAAGATTCAGGAATAAATTTTTATTATTATATTTTTGTATGTGGTAGTAAGGATTGAACTCAGAGCCTTACGCATATTGGGGAAATGCCCTAACACTGACTGAGCTATATCCCCAACCCTCAAACTTAAGGATAAGCCTGACTTTGGCAAGCAAAGAAAGATGGTGAATGGGCAATATGCAGAGGAAGAAGAGGTCAAAGTATTTTTAGCATGAAAACAAAGTTTTGTATAATTTGCACATATATGTGTAAGTAGGAGGCTAGTTTGTGAGGAATGAGGGGATTTTAAGATAATCATTTTGAAATTGTGTATGTGTCTATATGTTGGGGAAAAGGTTGGGAGTGAGGAAAACATGAAGTAAGCAAAACACTTAATGGGATTATTGCACGTAAGACATGGAAAAGGAAAAACAGACCAAAACTAGCAGCAATGGGTAGGGAGAGAAGGTTTCAAGGGTTTGAGGAAACAATGACTTCATGGGCTGGGGATGTAGCTCCATGGTAGAGCACTTTGCCTAGCATATGTAAAGAACGGAGTTCAATCCCTGTATGACAAAAACAAAACAAAACAAAATAAAACAAAACAAAACCCCAAACCAAAACAACAACAAAACAAAACTACATGAACTACATGAATGATATGAATGATAGAACAAAGTTAATTATGCTTTCAAAATTTCTGTTTTGGCCACTAGGTGGTGGGTGAGGTTAAGAGATGTAAAAAGAGGTAAATACTGAGTTTGATATGTCTTTGACACTCCTGGGTAAGATGTTCAGTTAGCAGCTGGATACCTGCTCTTAGCAGAAATAAGATTTCTGAGGTGTTGGCTAAAAACAGACACTTTTCTTTTGGTGGGGGTTGCTGGGGATTGAACCCAGGGATGCTTAACGACTGAGCCATATCCCCAGCCCTTTTTATTTTTTATTTTGAAACAGTTCTTGCCAAGTTGTTCAGGGCCTCACTAAGTTGCTGAGGCTGGCTCTGGACTTGTGATCCTCCTGCCTCAGTCTCCCAAGCTACTGGTATTACACATATGTGCTACCTTGCCTGGCAAGAAAGCAGAAACTTTTAAGTCTTAGGTTGCTTAGATTATCTAAGAAGAGTGGGCAGAGTAATGAGAGGAGGGCCTAGGAAAGGACCCTGGAAAATGTCAATACTCATTAGAGAGGGGACTTAGGACAACAGAGTGACTCAGTAGTAGTTGAGGAAGGTGTGGAGTGCACATACTAAGCTTGATTCAGCATGGCCCTCAAATATCCAAACTATATCCCACAATAAGTTGAGAACATTTTTGTACAAATACCTAAGGAAGGGGCTGGAACAGTGGCTCAGTGGTTGGAGTGCTTGCCTGGCATGCAAAAGGACCCAGAATCAAACCCCAGCACCACATACACAACTGAGTGTCCAAGAAACAAAGGCCAGATGAAAAAAAATTGATTCTCTCTTTAAAAACAAAAACAAACAATCCCCCCAATACCTAAGGAAATTAAACTATTTCTCAAATAGACAAACCATTACCTGCTTTTTATTCAGTGATCTGTTCATACCTGCACACTGGTGGCCTTGAAGCTGCTGGGAACTGCATGGTGAAGTAGTTTGAGGAAACTGTACTTGTTCTGATCCTGGATGCTGTAAGTAGCCTACTGAAGAGCTGCAGGAGAAGGGGAATCAAACAAAAAAATTAAGCACATCTCCTTGTCATAGCAGATGACTGAAAAGTCTTTGAATAAACAATCTTCAAATTCACTTATATAAAAATATTTTTCAAATTAATAGGTAGTAAAAGTCAAACCTAATTTCAACCTTTTCTGTGAATCATAATTACTTCATTGACTTAATATAATTTTTATGTTTATGGCACTGATTTTTGAAAAACCCAATTCCTGAATCTCACTCTTACAATTTTATAAATTATTCTAAATGTCTTTTGTATTGCTCAAATAATTATCTTAAAAGTAAGAAAAATAAATCACTAAGTTTACAGAATTAAAAAGTGATGTATTTGGATCTCACTGAGTTACATAAAAGAAAAAAATGCAATTTGACATTATTTAGACTCAAAAAATTTCTTGGAAAATATATTAAGAATAAAGGAAGCAACAGAACATGTTCTGATACAGTCTAACAAAAATACTGAAAATAATAAAAGATAATTAGTGTAAAACTATTAAGTTATTGCTGTATTTTTGAACAGTCTTTGAAACTTAAATAAGGGGTTTATTATAAAATGTTTCTAAAGTTTTCTGTCTTTAGCAAATTCTTTCAGAACAGTGATTTAAAGTTATAGAATAATATAGATTTTGCAAATTATCAGGAACCGTAATTTATATCTACTGCCCTCTTAGTTACACCATTTTTTCAGTCTTCTATTAAGAGAGCTTTTATTTAATAAAGCAGTATTTCTTTTCTTTGCAGTACTAGAGATTGAACCCAGAAGCACTTCACCACTGACTCCTATCTCCACCCCTTTTAATTTTTTTATTTTGAGACAGGATTTTGCTAAATTGTTGGGATTATAGGTGTTTACCACCATGTCTGATAAAAACACTATTTCTTAACCAATTGAAAAAAAATTTTTTGTACTTGCCTGTCATGTTACTGCACTAAAAATTCTACTTTAGCTTCCACTATGAACGAATCACAGAGAATACACGTCAAATAAAACCATGATGATACACCAGCCAGAACCAGGCTATGGGAAACTCTAAGTCAAATGTTTAAGAACATAAGTAATCCTTATGAGGCATACTTCATTTATTATGAATTAAATGTATAACTTTTTAAGATGTAAAATGGGTTTTTGAAAATTAAATCTTTAGGGCTACCTATGTAGAAATACTCATGAATGAAATAACATGATACCTGAGGTTTATTTCAAAATAGTATGGGAGGGAGCAGAGATAAAGATTTAAATAAAAAGTCATTAGTTGATAACTGTTGAAACTGTCAGCATCTAGAGAGGGGTGTTTCAGTTCACTTCTGTTCCTAATTAATTTATTCTGGTGGTGCTGGGAATTGAACTCAGGGTCTCACGCATACTAGGCAAGTGTTCTACCACTGAGTTACCTTTTCCCAACCTTGCCATTCATATTTATATATGTTTAAAAATGTCCAGAGATTGAGGGGTATAGCTCAGTAATAAGGATGTGTTGAGCATGTGTAGTTTAATCTCTAACATTATACACACAAAAAAATGTCCATAATAGAAGGTTAACAAATAATTCTATAATTCAGGCCAGGCCGACAAATCCCCAATTTAATATAAATTAGAAAGTTTTGTTTTGTTTTGTTTTGTTTGTTTGACAGAGAGAGAGAGAGAGAGAGAGAGAGAATCAATTTTATTCATTTTTTCATCTGGCCTTCATTTCTCTGACCTTAGTTGTGTACATGGTGCTGGGGTCTGAACCTGGGTCCTTGCACATGCCAGGCAAGCGCTCCAACCACTGAGCCACTGCTCCAGCCCCTCAATTAGAAAGTTTTACTTTTTGTTTTTTTTAGGGGTAGTAGTTCAGTGTGGTTCAATAAAAGGGAAAAAGAAAGGATTGTAAAGGAAGGATTTATACAAAGTGATTTGGGAACTGAATGTGAAAACAGTATTTTTGAATTTGGTGATAATTACGATTGGAATGTATTATGTGAATATTAGCTACATACAGAAACAATACAGCTTAAGAGACAATTAGTAAATGTGCTGATATTAGGCTTTGTTTTAATCCATGTGAACAACTCTCTTGGGCCAATGCAGAACCCCTAACCCTGCTCTTGTTTACTTAAGGACGTGCTAAATTGGCTTTACTAAAGTTGAGGCACAGGAGTGACAGGACACCACCCAGAAAAGGGAAGAGAATTTTCAGGTCAATATATTGAGCAATATATTCCATATCACTAATTTACAAACTCCTATTCCGAACTCCAGGGGTTTTCATTTTAGTTGTATGAAAGTTGTTTTTTTCTTACTAGATTATCCTTACGTAAATGAGCAAAAATCAGGTTTCAGAACTATAAAACTGGGGGGATGGAGCAATGGCTCAGCTGTTATGGCACTTGCCTGGCATGCTCAGGTACATGGGTTCACACCCCAGCACCACATACCCAACAAAGTATCTGAGCAATGAAAGCCACATGAAAAACTAAATAAAAGTTGATTCTCTCTCTCTCTCTCTCTTAAAACAAACAAACAAATAAAAAAACCCTATAAAACTGGGCTGGAGTGGTGCCTCAACAGTTATAGCATGGCATGTGCGAGGATGTGGGTTCAAATCCCAGCACCACATACACAACAAAGTTTCAGGGTGATGAAATCCACATGAAGAGCTAAATAAAACTGATTCTCTTTCACTGTCCTTTATACCAAAAACAAAAACAAAAAACTGCAAAACTAAGTTCCAAGCTTCTACTAGTCTCCCCCAAGAACACAGACAATTCAAAGGAAATAAGAGTAGGTAATGAGCCATACTTTTAAATCACTTAAATATTCTGTAAAAGAGAAAAGCACTGAAATCAGCCTTTTAAAAATTTTAAATTTTTTTGTGGTCCTGGTGAATTAAAACCAGAGCCTTGAGCACGTTAGACAAGTTTTCTACCATTGATCTACATTCCTAACCTCAATGTGGTTTTTTGTCTTTTATGTTTTTAATTCTCTTTTAAACTACAGATATTTATATCACAAATTAATTAGCTTCATAGTTTTTTAAGTTTCTTTTTTGGAAGATGTGTGAGAAAGAAGGGGACTTTGAAAAATGAAGTAGCAGGCCTAGTCTTTGAGGAAGTATGCATTCTGTCCTTTGATAGGAAAATAAAGCATCAATATCATGAACCTGTTTTGTCCCAAACTTCCTAAACAGTTCTGATTTAAAATTATGAGCCAGGCAAGGTGACTATGAAGGCTAAGCAGGAGGATTGTAAATTTGAGGCCAGCTTGGACAACTTAGTGAAGCCTATTTATCTCAAAAACAAAGCAACAACAAAAAAGTAGAGATGTAGCTCAAGGACTGAGCACCTGAATTCAATCCTAAGTACAGAGAAAGAAGGAAAAAAAAGGAAAAAAAGAAAATAATAGGGGCTGGAGTGGTGGTTCAGTGGTTACAGCAGTTGCTGGGCCCATGAGAAGATGCCGGTTCAAACCTCAGCACAATGAAGTGTTGGAGCAACGAAAGCCACATGAGAAACTAAATAAAACTGATTCTCTCTCTTTCTTTTTTCTTATCAGAAACAAAAAAAAATATGAAAGTATAATTAAGAACAATACCAAGGTTCAAAGCCAGTGTGGCAACTGAAATAAAAACAGTTATTGCTACTTGTATCAGTTTTTTGCCAAACTGTTCATAAGCTGCCTTTGCAGTCTTTTCTCAGAATACAGTACAAACTGCTGCAATATGCCACTACAGGATCACTGAAGACAGATAAATGACACTGTAAGATACCCAACAATATTTCTTCTGGGTTTTCTATCATGTTCATCATATTTTTATGCCATTCTGTGATAATTCATAGGTAGAAATTTCCCTTTCTTCCCTATATTTATTTCTTCATTCTTACTGTATTTTGAATCAAATCCATGACAAAAGTAACAAACATTTTGTATTTTTAAAATCAGAAACTTGCACCAATCCCTAGCACCACAAACACAGAAAAATATCAGAAACTTACTGTGGTTCACCAGTGTGAATGATACTTTTTATATATCATATTACCATTTATGTATGCTTCAAAGTTGCCTTTTAAAACATCATATTGATACCATTTTCGTTAGATAGTGGTAATAGATAATACACCTAGCATGAGTGGAAATTAAAGCTTATATTAAAATATACTAAGATATTCTTGCAAATTCTTTTGTTTTGGTATCAGGAATTGAATCTGGGGCATTCTACCACTAAATCACCTCCTCAGTCTTATTTATTGGAGACAGGGTCTCCCTAAGTTACTGAGGCTCCCTAAATTGCTGAGCCTGGTTTGAACTTGCAGTCCTTCTGCCTCATTGTCATAGGCCACTGGAATTACAGGCTTGACCCACCATGCTTGGCTCCTTACAAGTTTAAGTGGTGTTACATTGGTATTCATTTTAATGGCTTATGAAATTTAATATCTGACCTACTGCCAAACACCATGGACTTGGGTGTCAGAAGGGTGCATAGGTTTGAATTCAAAACTCGCTTTTTATTTGTTGTGGTTCTGACCATGTTACTTGAACTTTAGTTCTTGTCAATAAATCTGATAAGTATGCATTTTTACCAACCTATGATAAAAGACTTGGTGATAGAGTTCAAAGAGTCAAATTAATGAGATATTTTGCCATTTATGAAACATAAAAGCAATGAAACATAGTACATATGGGATTATAAAATCGAAGATTTTGTCAAAACGTATCAAGAACTTTAAAAACTACTGTATCTCTGGCTTATTAAATCTCCTCCAAGGAATAATGTCAAGAAAGAAATTAAAGTAGCTCACAGGATACTTTAATACAGTTAAAAAAAAAAAAAAAAGGCAAGACCCAACTGCTCTAGAGTGGTCTAAATAAATTGTATACCCATAAAATGAAAGTATAATCATGAAAAATTATATTTATGAAGAAACACTTATTTCTTTTTTGGTACTATGGATGGAACCTAGGGTACTTAACTACTAAGTCACATCCCCAGCCCTTTTTGTTTTTTATTTTGAGACAGGGTCTCCCTAAGTTGCTTGGGGCCTTGCTAAGTTGCTGAGGCTGGCTTTTAACTTGCAATTCTCCTGCTTCAGCCTCCTAAACTACTGGGCTGGGATTACAGGCATGTGCCATTGTACTGGGCATAAAGAAGTTCTTTTTCTTTTTTTAGTGAGAGAGACAGAGAAAGAGAGAACAACTTTATTTAGAGTTTTTCACATGGCCTTCATTGCTGCAATACTTAGTTGTGCACATGGTGCTGGGGTTTGAACCCGGGTCCTCGTGCTTGCCAGGCAAGCACCGAAACTGCTGAGCCACTGCTCCAGCCCTTCAATTTTATTTTTTCATCTGGCCTTTGCTTCTCCAACACTTAGCTGTATATGTGGTGCTGGGGTTGGAACCCGGGTCCTCGTGCATGCAGGCAAGTTCTTCAACTCCTGAGCCATACCACCCCAGCCCCAAAGAAATTCTTAACATGAAAAATTACTATGTCCAACGAATAAAATACATGCAGTAAATCTCAACTATATTAAAACTATATAGACACTGCCTATCTTGTGATTATTAGATTTATGGTCTTCAATTCTACTGTCATGCAAAAACGATATGCATTCAAGAGAAAATGTATTTGAAATTTGAATTCTGGTCTTTTCTTGGGTTAGGGATATGCAGTATGACAGTTTCTCATGATCCTTCGCAACTGAAATGATCTTCGACTCCTAGTCACATAATCACAAGAGTAAATGGCTGATACTCTATAATTTGTGTTGCAATGTTTCCTGGATACATACAGGTATTCAGGAAATTACATGAGATATTCAAAACAATATTACAAAACAGACTTTGTATTAGATGATTTTGCCCAAGTGCAGGCTAACATTAATGTTCTGAGTAAGTTCAGTGTAGGCTAGACCAAGTTGCGGTGTAGGTTCAGTATATCAAATGTCTTTTTTTTTTTTTAAAAAAAGAGAGAAACAACTTTATTTAGTTTTTCACATGGCCTTAGTTGCTCCAACACTCAGTTGTGTACGTGGTGCTGGGGTTTGAACCCGGGTCCTCGTGCTTGCCAGGCAAGCGCCGAATCCGCTGAGCCACCGCTCCAGCCCCTCAAATGTCTTTTTGACTACCAGTATTTTCATTATAAGTAAAGGATCATCTGAATGCAAAGAAAAAAAAAAAGACTGAAAGAAAAATATTAACATGTAAACAGTGGTCAATTTTTTGTATTTTCCAAGGAGGCAAACATGCATTTTGTAATTATAAAAATTACATACTAAAAATGCCTTTTGAGGCTGGGCATGGTGGCATATGCCTGTAATCCCAGTGACCTGGAAGGCTGAGGAAGGAGGATTGAAGGCTCAAGGCCAGCCTCAGGAACTTAATAAGGCCCTATGCAACTTAGGAAGACTCTGTTTCAAAATAAAACACAAGAAGGGATGGTGATGTAACACAGTAGTCAAGTGCCCCTGGGCTCAATTTATTTTTTATTTTTTAAAGAGAGAGGGACAGTGAGTGGGGGGGAATCAATCCTATATTTTTTCAGGTGGTTTTTGTTGCTCTGACACTATGTATTGTATGTGGTGCTGGGGTTTGAACCCATGTCCTCACATATGCCAGGCAAGTGCTGTAACTGCTGAGCAACCGCTCTAGTCCCCAATCATATATTTTTATGATGAGGGGGAAATATTAATTCTCAACTAAAAATTTTAGTAAATAATTTGCTCAATTAATAGTGTCAAAACTTTTACTGTATCGTATTTTTTTCTAAAGTGCTAATGGCCAATTTTCTGGGTTTTCTAGTTAAACACTAACAGTTATAGAAACAATTTATTTATAGTGCACATATTCCAAAATGTGGATTACTTTAAAAAACTGAATGTAAGTAAAAATAAGGGAAATAAACTACTAAAAACAAAAGAAGTTGGTATATGCCTGTAATCCTCAAAACTTGGGAGAATGATGCAGGAGAATCATAAGATCGAGGGCAGCCTCAGCAACTTGAGACCCTATCTCAAAATAAAAAATAAAAAGGGTTGAGGATGCAGTTCAGTGGTAAAATATCCCTGGGTTCAATCCCTAATACCAAACCAAACCAAACTAAACACAGAATCAGGCACACCTGGTCTAAGATCACAGCTTTCTTGAAGCAGTATATAGTTCTGTGTTTCCTGGCAGCTGAGGCAAAATGGTAAACCAAAGGATTACATAATCTGCCAGGATAATAAGAGAAGCAAGCAATTAAGCCTCTAGCAGGTGCTGGATTGCAGAATATCATAATTGTATCCTATGATAAATTCAAAGCATGCAGTTTCTTATGAAATGAGCAATGAGATACAGCGCATATTTTATCAGGAAAATTTAGGAGCCGAGTTGGACATGTTGACCAAAGAAGATTTCCCATTTAACAAATAGGTAGGATGAACAAGCATCTGCAAAAGAGGCTAATAGTTTACTTAAAAATGGGCTCTTTGGAGCTGGAACTCAGTGGTAAGGGTGCTTAGCAAGTGTGAGTCCCTGGGTTCAATCCTCAGCAACTACCCATTAAAGAAAAAGAAGCTTTGAATTTTTTTTTTTTTAAAAGAGAGAGGGACAGTGAGAGAGACAGAGAGAGAAACAACTTTATTTAGTGTTTCACATGGCCTTCGTTGCTCCAACACTTAGTTGTGTATGTGGTGCTGAGGTTTGAACCCGGGTCCTCGTGCATGCCAGGCAAGCACCGAAACCTCTGAGCCACCGCTCCAGCCCCGGAGCTTTGAATTTTTGAAGTATTTAAACAAGTACTTGCATGAGACCCAAGAGAGTCTACATTACACATTTGATGGAAAGATGTCTTTGGCTTAAGAAACTGGAGGGCAGGTATTTTCAAACAAAATCAACCATAAAGATATCTCTGGTGCTAATGGAGGACGAGTGATTTGGAGAAAGGCTATGTTCTGATAGCCCATTTCGATGAACCAGCTTCCACTGGTAGCTGCATTAGTGGACCTGTTGGATATCACTTTAGTGGCTCATGGAAATGGTGGAAGACATCTGCCAAACAATAATTTTAGTTTTAGTACAGTTGATCCTATGTTGCTCTTTTGGGCAACAGTTTAGCCTTTTAACTCTGTTCCTGGAATGACATCATAAAATTGCCATCAACACCAAGAACGATGCTTATCGGCCTATGTGACGCACCTAAAGAACACTTGTCCTATTCCTCTGCCTCATCACATTTTAGAAATACAAAAAACAAAACAAAACAAACAACAACAACAAAAAACCCCCCAAAGGGGCTGGAGCGGTGGCTCAGCGGTTATGGCGTTTGCCTGGCATGCGCGAGGACCCGAGTTCGAACCCCAGTGCCACGTACACAACTGAGTGTTGTAGCAACAAAGGCCACGTGAAAAACTAAATAAAGTTGTTTCTCTCTCTCTCTCTCACTGTCCCTCTTTCTAAAAAACAAAAACAAAAACAAAAACAAAAACAAAACCCAAAACCCAGGGATGAAAAATAGTATCATTTCATATTTTCTTTTCTTTTTTTTTTTTTAAAGAGAGGAGGACAGTGAGAGAGAGAGAACGAGAGAATATCAATTTTTATTGAGTTTTACACATGGCTTTTGTTGCTCCAACACTTATTTGTGTACGTGGGTGCTGGGGTTTGAACACATGTACTTACACATGCCAGGCAAGTGAATTAACCACCAAGCCACCACTCCAGCCCCCATTTCATATTTTCTTAATATCAATTTCACCTATTTGAGAACAAGTGACACAACAACATGAGGAGTTCTGCTGATGTGCATCCCACTGAAAGCATGAAATTATTTAAAAGTTCCTTAAAACCTCTGGAAATGTGCCTAAGGATGAAGAGCAATAAAAAACATCTGTTTAAGATGGGCTCAGTGGTACATGTCTATAATCTCAGCTACCGAGGAGGCCAAAGCAAGAGAATCTCAAGTTGGAAGCCAGCTTGGGAAACAGACACCATCTCAAAAACTTAAAAGAAGAAAAAAAATGCGCTTAAGAATATCCATGACCTGGTGTGGTGGTACATGCCTGTTATCCCAGCTACTAGGCATGAGGGCACGGGGTTGCTGAGGCAGGAGGGTCACAAGTTCGAGGTCAGCCTGGTCAGTTCAGTGAGAATATCTTCCAAAAAAATGACTGGAGATGTAGCTCAGTGCTGAAATGGCCCTGGGTTCAATCCCCAGTACCAAACAAGAAACAAACAAAAAACAAAAAATCCCAAAATGTGGTATATGCAAAAAATGGAGTATTGTTCAGCTACTAAAAAAGAACAAAACAGAAACTAGTGCATTCCATATTCATGGTTAGGCAGAATCAATATAATCAAGCTGGCCATTCTACCCAAAGCCCTATACAGTTTTAATGCAATCCCCATCAATATACCAATGTCATTCTTCACAGATATAGAAAAAGCAATTCTCAAAATCTGTATGGAATAACAGAAGACCCAGAATAGCCAAAATATTACTTAGTAAGAAGGAGGAAACAGGTGGCATCTCAATTCATGACCTGAAATTATACTACAAGGCTATAGTAACAAAAACAGCATGGTATTGGTATCAAAACAGAGAAGATGAATGGAATAGAACAGAAGATTCTGAGATGAACCTCCATACCTTTAAATATCTGATATTTGATAAAGGTGGCAAAAGCATAGTGTGGGAGAACGACAGCCTGTTCAACAAACGGTGTTGGACAAATTGGACAGCCATATGTACGCAACTGAAATTGGATCCTTACCTTTCACACTGCATAAAAATTAGAACAAAATGGTTCAAAGATCTGGATATTAAACCAGCAACTTTACAATTGCTTGAAAAAGAAGTAGGATGGACATTACAGGACATAGGGGTCGGCACTGCCTTCCTTGACAAAACTCCCATGGTGCAAGCAGTAAAGTCAAGAATAAATGAATGGGATCCAATTAAACTAAAAAGCTTTTGCACAACTGAAGATTTAGTTAATACTGTCAAGAGAGATTTTGCTACAACTCGGCTAATATGCAGAATACACACAGAACTAAAAAAACTGAACACCAAAACCACAAATAATCCAATCAATAAATGTGCTACAGCACTAAAAAGAAACTTCTCAGTGGAGAAAGTCCAAAAAGCCCATAAACATATGAGAAAATGCTCTACATCATTAGCAATCAGAGAAATGCAAATCAAAACTTTAACGAGATACCACCTCACTCCTGTCACAGTGGCAAAAATGAAGAATACGAACAATGACAGATGCTGGAGGGGCTGTGGGGAAAGAGGAACACTGTCACATTGCTGGTGGAACTGCAAACTGGTGCAGCCCCTCTGGAAAGCAGTATGGAGACTCCTCAAAAAATTAGGGCTGAAACTGCCTTATGACCCAGCTATCCCACTTCTGGGTATTTCCCCAAAAGAGTTAGAAACAGCATACTATAGAGATTCAGCTTCATCAATGTTTACAGAAGCTCAATTTACTATAGCTAAATTATGGAACCAACCCAGATGCCCCTCACTCGACGAGTGGATTAAAAAACTGTGGTACATATATACAATGGAATACTACTCGTCTATTAGAGAAAACAATATTATGGCAGTTGCAGCCAAATGGATGGAGAGGGAAAAAATTATGCAAAGTGAAATATCCCAAACTCAGAGACTCAAGGGCCAAATGTTTTCTCTCATTTGTGGAAGCTAGAATACAACTGGATATAGTATGATAGATGGCTAAGCTAATAATAACTTCAAAATATAAGAATTTTTACACGAACAGGGGTAATCTTACCTAGGATGCTGGGAGACATGGGGAGGGAGGGAGGGAACAGAAAGGATATCAAGGTGACCGGAGGGAGGGAGTATGGGGGAATCAACTCAGAGGGAAACCTTGTACTTCCATGAGAAGTCCATTTAACATGGGGGCTTATAGGAGGAAACATGGAACCATGGGGAACCCAAGGGGGTAAAAATCATGGAATGGCATAAGCCTTGGCATGCTCTGTGATTATACATTTGTTCTTGATTGTTTGATAACGATTCCCTAATTTTAAGTCCACATTTAATGAATTAAAAAAAGAACAAAACAGGAACCAGTGCATTCTTCTGAAGCAATAATTAATGCAATATAATGAACCTTAAAGCCAGTATTCTGAGTTTTAGTCAATCACAGAAACAGCACATATTACATTATTCTATTCATATGAAAAAGTCCAGAACAGGGAAATCTATAATGATAGAAATTCAATGTTTACTTAGGGATGAAGGGATGGCGGTATTGGTAAGAGGGACAGGGAATTGATAGCTAAAGACAACAGGACTTTTCCCCTTTTTCTTCTTTAGTATATTCATCTTTTAAAAAGTTTGTTGTTAAATACTTAGAAAATTTAATATTTTAAAGTTTCTATTATACTTCAGTTCTCAATAATAAGTATATTTGAATTATTGTATAACAATTACCACTGCCCGTTTCCAGAACACTTTTCATGTTGGAAAACTAAAACTCCATACTTATAATAAAACGGACGCCCTGCCATTCCCTCTCCCTCTTCCTCCTGGTAATAACCTTTCTATGAATCTGAGTATACTAGATACCTCACATAAATGGAACCATACATTATTAAGTTTAGTCTAGTTTACTTCCCTTACCACAATGTCCTTAAGGTCATCTGTGTTGTAGCATGTATCAGAATTTCCTTCATTTTTAAGGCTGAATAATATTCCATTTGCACACATATAATTCATTTTATTTATCCATTCATCTGTTGATGGATATTTATCCCCTGATCTCTGCCTTTCTTCTGTGGTACCTCATCAATGACTATATCCCCCTAACTTTATGTTGTTAAGTTTGAGACAGAGGCTTGCTAGATCACTCAGGCTGTCCTCAAACTTGTAATCTTGTTATAGACTCTGGAGTGACTGGTATTACAAAATTAGGACACCACATAATCCAGCTCAGAGTTTCTTTTTGAAAACAATGAACAGCTTTTTTTCTTTTAAACAATTGTATTTAATTTTTCATGTGGCCTTCGTTGCTCCAAGACTGCACTGTGTACGTCGTGCTGGGGTTTGCACATGCTGGGCAAGCGCTGTAACTGCTGAGCCACCACTCCAGCCCTGATGAACAGTTTTTAAAATCAAATGTGTTGATGGTTGCATGTATCTGTATTATTATTATTTTTTTTTTTTGCATGAGGGATTGAACCCAAAAGCCTTGCACATGCTATACTAGTGCTAGTCTACCAGTGATCTACATCACTGATATGTGAATTTTATCTTTATAGATATGTTTAAAAACAAGATAAATAGGGAAATGGAAACCTTTTTTAATCATAAAAAGGTTGATGAAAGGGACATTAATAGCAAGCAAGGTGCTATATAAAAATATTATTGCCATCATGCATCACTTCTGCTTACAGAATTGCACATATTTCATGGATACTTTTTAACATTATTGCTTTTTACATGGGAAAACAAGAACCAGCGTATTCTTCTGAAGCAATAATTAATTCATTTGAAAAGCAAGCACACATCTACTATAGATTTTAGTAGCTACTTAAGATGATGTCTTTGAAAATTTCTGAACAGTTAACAGTGTGCTAAGAAGTTATTTATTATTTTGCTATTTTAAACCATCTGACATTTTACTGTCAGTATTTAGGAAGGCTTCTTGAATTCAGTACACTTAATAGAAATGTGCTGGGATCCCTGAAAATTCTCTACGGATCTATATAATCTTTTGAAGAATGTAGTAGCTTCAGTACCATCTATTTATCCTTCTGAAGTAACAATACTGAAACGGTTAATACAGAACATATACTCTGAAACTCACTGATCCCAAAATCTGTGTCACTGTGACAACTAAACAAATTTCACTACAATTTAAACCAAACAATCCTAGCAGAAAATAATTAAAAGTTTTTTTTTGTTTGTTGTTCCCAGGGCTGAGGACTGAACTCGGGGCCTTGTACGTGCTAGGCAAGCACTCTGCCACTGAGCTAAATCCCCAATCCCAAGAATTAAGTTTAAATGATTCAAAGATACTCTATTTTTTCTGTACATTTTTTGTTGTACTTTCTTAAATAACAGCACTGCTGTAACTTGCTTTACAGCAACTTAAGTTTGGGGGGTACATATCTTTGTGGTAAAGTTTTATATACAAAATCTAAAAAAATGGTAATTATTTTTGTTAAATATCTTCAGAATGATT
Organism: Aplodontia rufa; assembly: GCA_004027875.1. NCBI lineage: Eukaryota > Metazoa > Chordata > Mammalia > Rodentia > Aplodontiidae > Aplodontia > Aplodontia rufa. The sequence continues at coordinate 58,946 of PVKS010001236.1, forward strand.
AGTAGAAAAATGGGCACAATATGGCTAACAATCAATCATACTTAAATGTCTCTCTTCTCTACGCACAGTATTGCTTTGCCTTATCCTTTTATTTGTCAGTTTAAAGTTTCTTAATTCTCATTTCTTGGATTGCTTATGAGATTGAACATTTCCCTAAGTGATAACTTATTATCCAGTTTCCCCCAAGTGAACAAACTATCTCCATGAATTATTTTAGTCTTACTGTTGTCATTGTAGAATATACAGAAGTGATAAAAATGTTTTACATAAGATTTTTTAAAGGTGTATTTTTCATACTTCCTCATATCTTGCGGCCATCTTTTAGGTACCTGTTTTAATGTGACTGTAATAGATCTTTACATTAAAAAAAAACTTTGAAACACTTATCTATTCTTTAATATACTTCATATTTTTTTTTAAGAGAGAATCAATTTTATTTGTTTTTTTCATCTGGTTTTATGTTTCCCAACACTTACTTAACTGTGTATGTGATGCTGGGGTTTTAACCCAGATCCTCATACATGACCAGCAAGCACTCTACAGCTGAGCCTGGCTCCAGTCCTAATACACTTCACTTTTTTTTTTTTCCTTAAAGAGAGGGAGGGTTAGTGAGACAAAGAATCAATTTTATTTAGTTTTTCATCTGGTTTTCATCATTCTGACAGTTGTGTTGGTGATGCTGGGGTTTAAACCTAGGTCTGTGCACATGCCAGGCAATCGCCGTAGCTGCTGAACCACTGCTCCAGCCCCCTATGTACTTCATATCTTGAATACTAATTCACTGAGAAAAAAAAATGAGAATTTTTTAAACTTCTCACCATACCTCAACTGATCTACACATAATCCTCATACTCTTGTTTTCTTCAACTTACTAACCATGAATCCTCTGTACTTTTTGTTTAATAGAGAAGGAGAGAGAGAGAGAGAGAGAGAGTCAATCAATTTTTATTGAGTTTTTCACATGGCTTTCATTGTTCTGACCCTTAGATGTGTATGTGGGTGCTGGTGTTTGAACCAGTGTACTTGCACATGCTGGGCAAGCACCGAAACCGCCAAGCCACCACTCCAGCCCCAAATCCTCTGTCTTATTTAAGGCTAACCTCTTTCCAGTTGTGGGCTGGCTCTCACCTTCCTTGGAGATTTCACAACCCTCTCTTCTCCCTGGTTCTCTTCAGCATGCAAGCACATGATAATTTCTTTCAATTACAAAAAAGGATAGTCTCTCTTGACCTCATTACCTTCTCCATGTAATTATCCCAATACAATGCTCCTTCTTATGACAGCAATTCTCAGAAGTTCCCTCCATTTACTTTCTCCAGTTTTTTAACCCTCATTCCCTTAGCATTTTATCTCATGTCTTATCCAAGTTTGTCTGTTCAAGTGGTCTCACTACTTTTTCTTTAAAAAAAAAAAAAAAATGAATTTTTTTTTTAAAGAGAGGGAGGGGCAGTAAGAGGGGAGACAGAGAGGGAATCAACTTTATGTAGTTTTTCATGTGGCTTTCGTTGCTCTGACCCTTTGCTGTGTTCGTGGTGCTGTGGTTTGAACCTGCATTCTTGCGCATGCCAGGGAAGTGCTATAACTGCTGAGCCACTGCTCCAGCCTGGTCTTATTACCTTTGAGAGGGTCTGAAATATATGTACAAAGCACCTAGAAATATATTACACAATTTAATTATAAAATGAACCCCTGTGTAACCTCCATGCAACACTTAAAAATCTTAGAAGTCTCTGCACCTTCTCCCACATGTGTCAGATCACATCCCTTCCTACTGGAGTTTTGTGATAAGCACTTCTTTGCTTATTTCTTTTTATAATTTTATTACTTATGCATATGTTCCAAATGGAATACTTAAGTTTTGTCTGTTTTTAACCTTAAATGGAGACATACATGTGGACTCTTTTATGACTTGTTTCTTTTACTCAGCATCATCTTTGTGAAACTCAACCATCTGGTTACAAATACTTGGTGTTCATTCCTTATTGTACAGTAGTGTTCTGAATAAATTAACCATAATATATTTATCCATTCTAGCCACTTTATTTGGGCTGCTTCCAGTATTATGCTAAACATTACAACTACAAATATTCAAATCATGTCTCTGATACACAACTGTCATGATGTTTTTAAAGGCAGAGATGGGCAAACTTTTTTTGTAAAGAGACAATGAATGCATAGCTCTGAGGGACACATTCTCTATGTATTTTTGAAAAACACCCTTTAAAAAACATTCTTTGGGGGCTGGAGCAGTGGCTCAGCAGTTAGGGTGCTTGCCTGGCATGCGCAAGGTTGCAGGTTTGAACTCCAGCACCACGTACGCAACAAAATGTCAGAGCAATGAAAGCCACATGAAAAACTGAATAAAGTTGATTCTCTCTAAAAACAAACAAATAAACATTCTTTGGGGATGGAGCACCAGCGGTTGGAGCATTTGCCTGGTCAAACCCCAGCACCACACACACAACAAAAGGTCATAGAAACAAAGGCCAGTGAAAAAACAAATAAAATGAATTCTCTTTCTTAAAAAAATCCTTTGTTTGTGGTCTATAGTTTCTGACAAGGCCAACTACAGTATCATAGTGTCACACCTTCAACATATTTTTTTCCTTTTTCTTTTTCTGTGGGAGTACTAGGGATTGAACCCAGGGGTGCTCTACAACTGAGCTACATGAGCTCCTCCTTCCCTTTTTGAGACAAGGTCTAAGTTGCTAAAGCTGGCCTTGTACTTGTGATTCTCCTGTCTCAGCATCTGGAGTTGCTAGGATTATAGGTGTGCACCACTCTGCCAGCTTTCAACGAAATATGGTTTACTGCATAAAAGTTTTATATATGTTGTAAAGGTATTTTTAAGCATTTGCCTTTTAAAACATTTTCTGACTAAACTTTGACACTTCATTTTTTATAAGATTCTCTTAACAGGTTTTAAAATCAATGGGCGCGAGTCTACCTTTAACCCTCAGTTAAATATCTGGTGGCATGTTGGTACAAGTATTTTTATTTTAATGATTGGTTATTTTTTCAGCTTTCTCTTCACTTTAGTCTCTGCTTAATTTATCTGAAAAGACAACCAGGATTATTTTACAGCTTTATTGAGGTACAACTAATGGAAAATAAATTGCATCATGAAAGTGTATAATTTGATTAATTTTGATGTATCTGTATATCACAAAATGACTACCAACCCTAAAAATTGCCTTTGGTTCCTTTGTATTCCTTTTTTCCCCATGAACTCTTCCCAGCCCCCTGGCATTAGGCAATCACTGATTTGTTTGCTTCCACCAGTGGCTAAACTGCATTTTCTAAGATTTCTTTATATAAATGGAATAAATCTGTATACATATCATCTTTTTGTGTCTTTTTTCCCACTTATAATTATGGGATTCATCCATGTTACGTCAATAGATCATTCTTATTATTAAGTAATATTTCACTGATAAATATACTACAACTTGTTTATCCATTCACCTATTGTTGGGTGTTTGGGTTGTTTCTAGTTTCCATTGGTCAAGTTAAATATGTACAAGTGGAATAGTTGGGTCAGATGGTAGGTGCATGTTTAATTGCTTAAACAAACTGTTTTCCAAAGTGTTATTAAGTTTTAAGTCAAATTTTAAAGAGAGAGAGGAAGATAGAATCAATATTTTTTAGTTTTTCATGTGGCTTTTGCTGCTCTGACACTTCATTGTGTATGTGGTGCTGGGGTTTGAACATGTTATCTTTGTGCATGCCAGGCAAGCGTCACAACTGCCTAGCTACTGCTTCAGCCCCCGTGTTATTAAGGTTTGATCATTCTTTTTTTTTCCCCAGGGCTGAGAACCGAACTCGGGCCCTTGTGTGTGCTAGGCAAGCGCTCTGCCACTGAGCTAACCCCAACCCCCTCTTTTTCTTTCTTTTTAAAAGAGAGGACAGTGAGAGACAGAGAGAGAAACATAGAATCAATTTTTATTGAGTTTTTCACATGGCTTTAGATGCTCTGACAGTTGTGTACCTGGGTTGCTGGGGTTTGAACCTGGGTACTTGCGCATGCCAGGCAAGTGCTGTAACCACTGAGCCACTGCTCCAGCCAGTACTTCTTGATATATTCTCCACAGAAGTCCTTTGTCAGATACTTTGAAAAAAATTTTTTTTTATGTGAGAGAAGGAGAGAGTAAGAGAGAGACAATCAATTTTATTTTTTCATCTGGCCTTTGTTTCTCTGATTCTTTGTTGTGTATGTGGTGCTGGGGTTTGATACAGAGTCCTTGTGCATGATAGGCAAGTGCTCCAACCGCTGAGCCACCGCTCCAGCCGCAGTCCTTTGCTTTTAAAGCCAGTATATTACCTGCTCTTTCATTTTTATTCTTTTGTATATACCAGTTTCTATCTGGTATCATTTTCCTTCTGTCTGAAAAACTAACATTTCTTACAGCACAGGTTGGTTGGTGATTAGTTCTTTCAGTTTTTGTGTGCTTAAAATAGTCTTTATTTCACTTTTGTTTCTGAAAAACATTTATACTGGTAGACTGTTTTTTTCCTTCACTATTTCAAATAAAGATACTGCTTCGTTGTCTTCTGGCTTGTATTGTGAAGTCAGCGGACATTCACATCTTTGTTCCTCCATACGTAACATGTTCCCCCAATTCCTGTCCCCTGACCATCCCTGCCCCCATGGCTTTTAAAGATATTTTCTTTTTAAATACTGGGGATTGAACCCAGAGGCACTTACTACTCAGTGACAACCCTAGCCCTCTCATTCTGGGTAATTTATGATTGGGTACCAGGCTTTGCAAATTTAACCCTGTTGGGTGTTAAACATTCTTGTATTTTATAACACTATTTTAAAATTTTGCTCTGGACCATAGGTTAAGTAACCTGGAAACATTTAATCCATTTAGGGTTTCCTTTTATGCTTTTAAGGCAGGACTAGAGCAGTTTTTAATCTAAGGCTAATTTCCTACTACCACCGAGACAAAATATTCTTTTAAGTATCCTACTTGTCTCATGTGTTATGAGGTTTCAACACTGGCTGATAGGAATACAAATTAGTTCTGTTCTGGAGATTTCCAAGGATTGTTTATGCCTGTTCTTTTTGAATGTTTCTTTTTTTGGCATTGGGCAGGTTTCATGCACATACATGTGTATTTCAGTACTCAAGTCTGAAGAGGGTCCCTTCTAGGAGCTCCAGAGTTCACTCTCTACCTATCTTCTGTTCAGTAGTCAATCCTGAAATCCAGCCCCTTTGGCTTCTTTGAAGTCTCAACTCTGTCTCCTAATTTAGAAAGACAGTCTGTTTGGGTTCCCCTTCTTAGAGCTGTAATTGTGCAACTTTCTATGGGCAGCAAATGGGGGCAGTCGTAAGATGCTTCTTTTGTTTTTCTTCCTGTTTACTGTCCTTCATTGTCTATATATGAAACCACTGTTTCATATATTGTTTTGTAAGGTAGAAGGATAAATCCAGTTCCTATTATTCCAGTTTCTTGAAATGGAAGACAGGGGGATGTAGGTTTCCTTTAACAAGCTCATGCTGTCCCCAACACCAAATAAGATACAGAAACTAGCCACATCCCATGCCCCAGAAATTATTTACAAAATAAAACACACAGGAAATGCCAGAGAGACCCTTCCAACATACACTTCTTTTACTTCCCAAAGTAGGCTATCTTATCTCAGGGGACTACTTGTTATTTACGTTACTTGTGGCCTGAAGAAACATCTAATGAAGTGGCAAATGGGAATAGTCATTCAAACTCATGGGCAGTAAAGAAAGTCATTGTGGATTAGAAAGAAAAAAAGAAAGAAAGAAAAGCTTAAATTTTACTTGAGGGATAGAAGTTATAAAATTCTAGACTGAAAAAAAATTCAAAAGTAGCAAGGGATGATTTAGAGAATTATTTTTTTCTTCTATTAAAAAATAACATTTTTTATTATCCTAATATATCCTTTATACAAATTTTCCCTTCTGTTTCTCAAAATAGTCCCCCCCCTTTTTTTAACCTGGTACTGGAGATTGAACCCAGGGGTACTTTAATACTAAGCTACATTTGCAGCCCTTTTTAGTATTTATTTTGAGACAGGGTCTTGTTAAGTTGTTCAGGCTGGGCTTCAACTTGTGATACTCCTGCCTTAGCCTCCCAAGTTGCTTAGGATTATAGGCATGTGCTACCATGTCCGCAGTGACTAACCTTTTTACCCACAAGACCTGATGAGCTGTCTAACACTTATTTTCTTCTTAAGGGTCCTTTACTTTCCACATACTATCTCAAAGGTTACAAATGACATCTTCTGGCCACATCCATTTTCTCCCCCTTAATGATTATCAATATCTGACTATCAGTCTTTGAAATCATCTTCAACATTGGCTTTAATATATTCCTATACCTATAATGATCATATCCCTTTAATCTGTTTTTGCTAGCTGTTGATTGTTTAATATAGGAGTGGGCAAACTATAGCCTGTGGGTGACATCTGGCCTACTGCCGGCTTTTGTGTGGCATAAAAGCTAAGAATAGTTTTTTGTTTTTTTTTTTTTAGAGAGAAACAACTTTATTTAGTTTTTCACAAGGCCTTAGTTGCTCCAACACTCAGTTGTGTACATGGTGCTGGGGTTTGAACCCGGGTCCTCATGCTTGCCAGGCAAGCGCCTAAACCACTGAGCCACCGCTCCAGCCCCTAAGAATAGTTTTTAACAGATGAACATGTACAATTTGATTATAGAGAATGCTAGCTTTGAACAACAGTTAAGTGAAATGTTATCTGCCACTCAAATTAAATCCATTTTTCTCATTAGCATTAAAAAATTGTGCAAAATTTGTTTTCTCCTCATTATATAAATACTTAAATAGTATCCACATTTTTGAATAATAGCCTGTAAAGCCTAAAATATTCCCTAGCTGGTCTATTACACTGAAAGTTTGCTGAGCCTAGATTTAATACACCTTTTATTTCCAACCCCAATACCCTATTGTTTCCAGTGGAACATTTTCCATCAAGAAATCTCACATTCTTCTTTATTCTTCATGTATTAGTATCACCAGGTATTTATTTCTTCTTTCAAAGTGTATCCCATATTGACCCTTCTCCTACTCCACCACCATAGCTGAGGGTGTATACATAACAATGTCCTTGTTCATAGGGTCCCTTCCCACTTCAAATCCAAATCAAAGACTATTGGCGGACTAATTCTGTTTTTAAAGCTAGACTTTATTGTATCACATCCATGCTTCAGAAACCACTATTATGAAGAGACTAAAGTATAAATTCCTTACACCCTAACCTTTGAGACTGTAACTCAAGCTAATTTTTCTCTCTCTAACCTAAAAGGAAAAATTCAGATGTTCCATGGAAATAAGGAGTTTAAGCATAATTTTCAAAGAAAAAAGCAAGTTCTGGAATAAAACATTCACGAATATACATATGTAGAAAAACGCAGTGACACAAAAATATTGCTAACTTTTATACTTCAAAAACTAAAGGCAAATCACCAACCTTCTCTGTCCAAATCATAAGTACTTCACCTATTTTACTTAAAGGTGGTAGATATGTTATAAAGATACACACATCATAAGCAGTGCTTACGATGATGAGGCATTTCTTCCCAAAAAGGGAAATGGATTAATAAGATAGAATTTTAATATTTTATCCCATGTATTTTATATGGTTTAATTAAAAAAAAACTGAGCATATGACTTACTGCAATTAAAAACTAAACAAAATGCCTTTTTTTTTTTTTTTTGGTGGTGTTGGGGATTCAACCATGCCAGGCCAACACTTTATCAACTAAGCTACATTGTACCAAGCCTGTAAAACAAAATGCTTAATAAAAATGATTTCTGCTGGGTGTGGTGACACATGCCTATAATCCCAGTGGCTTGGAAGGCTGAGACCCTGTCTCAAACTAAAAAATAAAAAGGGTTGAGGATGTAACGCAGTGGTAAAGCACCCCTGGGTTAAATCCCTAGTATCCTAGTTAAAAAAAAAAAAAAAAATTCTATTGAACTTCTTATATATCTGTGTGCACTGAAAAATGAGTGAAGTACACTAAAATCTCTTAGTGATCTCTGGGTACTGCATTGTATTTTATTTTCTTTTTCCCACTTAAAATTCTTTTACATTTTTTTACATTTTCTAAAATGTCTGTATATTATATGTATAAGCGGAATGACCCAAACAAGGCAAACAGAGAAAAGACTGTTTTAATTAAGAGACAAAATTCGGAAATGTAGGAGAAATACTTTAGGTAATAACAGAAACACACTGAAAGGCTGAGGAAGTACCATAAATACTCTATGATCAGTTTATTTATACATAAAACTAACAGCTTTTTCATGAAAAGTCATTTATTCCTCCTATTCCTTAAAGGCGATGACTTAAATATTTAATTTTTTTATCCAAAATATTGCTATTATCTCTCAGTTTTTATGAGATCACAAAAATGAAGATGCTATATAGCACTGTCTTTCCCTTTCACCTTGTGTTTTTATCAGTAAAACTTAATTTACTAAAGACTTCTGCTAATAAATATATCCCCACAATATGGTAAAAAGTTATATCCATTAAAGAGGAAATGAATGTTTTGAAAAGGCAATGTTTTACCAGTGAAAGTAAGTTTTTAGAAAAAAATTTATCCATTCAATAATTGTGTATTTTTTCATTTATTCTTTTAGTGCTACAAAATTACATGTAGCTTATTCAATACAGGTACACTGTAGCATATACTGGGGTTTGCTCATCAAAAAAAAAGTTTGCTTTTTTTTGTGGGGGGTTAGGGATGTAGTTCACTGGTAGATTGTTTGTCTGGTGTGTTCAAGGCCCTGGTTCAATTACCAGCACCCCATTAAAAGAAAAAAAGGTGATTAAAAAAATTATGGTGATAAGAGCACAACATAGACCTATACACACACACACACACACACACACACACACACACTTTTTTCCTTTTGTACTGCAAGGGAGTGAATCCAGAGCCTTGCGCATGCTAAGTGTGCACTCTAAATTAGCTATATATCCCCAGCCCTAAAATTTTAGGTATCATTTTTATAGTCACAGTGTTGTACAGTACATCTCTAGAATTTATTCATCTCACATAACTGAAATTTTATTCGTTACTACATTTTAGTTCTTTAGGCTAGGTATCAGAAATTTCTTTTTTTTAACAACAGAGGTTTAACTTCACCAAAAGATATTCAATTTCACAGATTTTATTATTAATAATTATTTCAAAAGAGGGCTGAGGCAAACAAAATACAAAACTGCAAGTTTAGAAGAATTAAAATGAATTCAAGGGAGGTATCAGAAGCAGGACAAAGGAGACACTAGGAAGGAAATAATAGGATATAAAAATGGAAAAACGGACTATGGAGAGGAAAATGGTAAAAGATATAAAAACAGGTTTTTCTTTTTCATAAAGATTCTATGAAGTGTTTTCTTTAAAAGAGTTCTAAAAAATAAAGGTTATAGTCTTTCCAAGTTCCTCTCTATGTATGTTAGGCTAGCCCTTTGAGATTACACATCAAAGACAAATATATATTATTCTTTTGAGTTTCAAGATAAAAATGGAAAAATGAAAGGTAAAATAGGAGGAAAAAAACACTAAAAATGAGAGCATTTTGAAGATATCATCCAACTTGTTTGCCACTTTTGAAGACACTGCAGGTACCAAAATAATTTTCACTCCATACTAAAAACTGAGAAAAAAATCCCATGATGAATTGTCGTGAAACAAATTTCCCTGACCAGCACATCGCTCGCTGAAAGTGACCGGACATGTGACTTGAATCAGGCTGTTCTCAATCCTCCTAGTGACACATAAAAACACAATCCAATCTAAATACAAAGTCACCTCAGTGAGAACTTAAAAGTTGAGCTAAGAGTAAAAATTATAATTCTAATTCTACTTTTTCTGCACAAGGAAGCTTTGCAAGAAAACAAGGTTGCTAAGCAACTCAAACTAAGTGAAATATTTTTCAAAACAAAGGCTCACTTAGTGTTCTTATAGGAATCTTACTTTTCATAATCTAGTAATAGAATGAAAGGTATTGTAGTCCATTCAGTATCCAAAACATGACTGTTTAGATCAGGACCCTGTGGCTTAGAGCTTAAGATATACTTTCAATCTAACAGAGAGAAATTTATTATACTTATTGGAATGTAGTCATTTATGCAGTATGATGTTAGGACACTGAGTTTCAGATGAAAATCTAATAGTGACAGAGACACTATGACTTTACTGCAAATGCATAAATTATTACTGGACTATACTGTGGACAATTGAAGTTATAGATGAAATAAGACTATAGAGGGCTGGTCAGTATAGGCCAGTGGACTTTAATTCTGGATGTCCTCACCTGGAGGGCTTTAAAAAATGAGGGTGTTCAGGCTTTATAGTTCAGGGCCAGTCTAATGGAGAAAAGACAGGGTGGCAGATATAACTGGTAAATTTTAAGAGCCCCACAAGCCATTCTAACATACTGCCAAGATTAAGACTAACTGGAAGATGCTTTATTAATGAGGTGAAGAGTTAGAAACTGGGCCCTAAGAGTTTAGGCCTTTGGGCAAAATTCTAAGCTTACTCTTCTATGTGATTCACAGTCTCTACATGTAAAACAGAAATAAACACAAACTCATTCTTTTTTGAAGAACACTATAGAGGCAAATCAGGTTTTAGGAATGTGAAAACTCAGGGAAAGAAAAAAGCATTTCGAAGCTTTGTGTAGTAAAAGCACAATTTTTTAGGAATAAAACTGAATGTGAATAAAATGTTGACTAGGCAAGTAGGTCTCAAACTATAATTCTAAGGTTATATATCATATAGTTAGCAAAATGCTTAATATCTAGGCATAAATGTTCCTTACTACTTTCAAATTAGCCCTTTTTTATATTAATCTTGCATTATTTTGTTTCACATGCATAAATTTAGCTTTCTAAAAAACAAAACAAAACTGTAGCTACCCAACAACAGGACTATAACCTTTCTTCCATATCTAAATATACTTAAATATATAAATTATTCCAGGATTGAGTTTTTGGCATTGGAGAAAAAGGCAAAGTTTTAGTGTTGTGAAAAATAAAAGCTACAGACTTACTGAATTTTATATTCTTTACTTGATCATCATGTTTTAATAGATTTGGCAGGCTTTAGCAGTGGAAATGATTAAAACTCAGTAACAACATGAGCTCTAATATTATTAAAACACTTGGCATATCTCTCTAGTGTCCAATGCTATGTAAGGCACATTACCAACTCTTGTTATCTGCAGCAATTATATTCTATAAACTTGCATGTATAATGATTTAGCAAATAATGAGCCACTATTCCTAGGAGAAACGCAGAGTTAGGTTCCTGTAAGCCTCAGGTCACAGTATTTGATCAAATTTTTAATATATGACCTTGTTTTTCTGTGTTTTTATTTAAAAGCATCTTATTAATACATATTAATTACATATATTATATATAATGTATATGTTATATATCATGTATATATTAATACATATTAATTACATATAATTAATTATATGAAGTGCTTCTTTATAACAAAATACTAACTGAGAAATGTTTAATATTTTCCTGACCTAGGAAATGTATAGTAAATTTCTGTGGCTTTCAGTCTCTAATAATGCTGTCCACTATGCTTTCCTAAACGCAAGTCATCATCTCATAAATCCCCAATTTAGCCACCTTTCCTTTTTTACATAATTTCATGATGCATTCTGAAGGTGACTTTAGCATTGTTTAGAGGAGTCTCACATATACATATATCTGTGAATTTCTTCTTCCTTTATCTAGATATATATATTATTGATTCATTAACATGGAACTGATGGACAACAGTGATATAATTCAAGCCTTAACACATATCAGTCTTTGTGGTTAGGAACACAAGACAGAATATCAGCACTAGCAGTACATTTTAAGTGGTGAAATCACAACAAAAAACAAAATGTGTACATGGCACTATAAAAGACTGAAAAAGATGCAATATTTAGCTGGGCACAGTATATATGCCTGTAATCCCAGAGGCTCAGGAGGCTGTGACAGGAGGATTTGTAAGTTCAAAGGTAGCCTCAGAAACTTAGCAAAAAATAAAAATAAAAAGGGGTGCGGATGTGGTTCAGTGGTTACGTACCCCTGAGTTTTCAAATCTCTGTATTAAATAACAACAACAACAACAACGTTTACAATATGAGAACTGAAACAGGAAGGGAAAGTATGCCTTGTTGCACTTCAGTTGAAAACACACTTGTGTGATAACTCAAATTTCTTGCCACTGTTAATGTGTCCATGAACATACAAGAAAGCGATGCGAATATTGTTTTTGGGCTTATATATATATTTTGGCAAAATGGCTAAAACTGGCAAATACAGAACCAACAAACAATGAAGATCCATTGTAATACTTTATTTAAGTAATGCTGAAAATTAATGTAATATATTTTTCATTTCTCAGCTAAGAGCTCTTGTAAGAAACCTAGGATTTTCAGTGAGATAATCAAGGAGACAAATTTACTTAAATCCAAAAAAGGTTAAAAAAAATTAAAAAAAAAGTACTGGTTTGACACACCAGAAAATAATGATGTAAACTGAGGTTACATAGAAAACAAAGGTAGGGGTTGGGGATTTAGCTCAGTGGCAGAGCGCTTGCCTAGCACACTCAAGGCCCCTGAATTCGGTCCTCATCACAGAAAAACAAAAAAAGAAAAGAAAAGAAAAGAAAAAAGAAAACAAAGGTAAATCAGGTGGGGAAAAAATTCTCACTGAAGAGATTCATCTCTTGCTATGTTTAGTCTAACTGGTATGATATGAATGAAATTATCTGTTGCTTTAAGCACAAATAAATGATATTCTGTAATATGCTTTCTTCCAGATTTCAGATTTGTGTCTAAGGGAATTATCTAGTCACATAATGAACTGGAACAGAGCTCAGAACCAGGTATGTACTAAAGACAAGTGACCTATTAAAAGAAATGTGAGAAATTACTTGAAGATATAACACCCTTTTTTCATTATAGTACGAATACTTAATAAGAGATTTATCTTCAACAAAAATTTAAATACATTAATTAACTATATGCACGTTGTTCAGCTGATCTCTAGACTTGTTCATCTCTATAACTGAAATTTTACATCTATTACTCACTGAATCTTGATTTCCTGCTACCCTTCCCTCATCCCCGAAAACCACCATTCTACTCTCTTCTTTATCTATTCATCCATGAATGAATATTTAGGTTCTTTCTACATATTGGCTGTTGTGACTAATGCTGCAATGATCATGGGAATGAAAAATATCTCATGTAGACCCCAATTTCAATTCCTTTACATAAAGAGAAGAATGTGGGATTGCCAGATCATAGGGAGGTTCTATTTTTAATTTTCTGGGGAACTTCCATACTGTTTTCTATAATGGCTACACTAATTTTTATTCCCATCAGCAGTGTATCAGAGTACCCTTGTCTTCATATCCTAGCCAATACTTGCTAGGTTTTGCTGTTTTGATAACAGCCATTTTAATAAGTGTGAGGTGATAATTTCAAGGTTTTGATTTGCATTTTTCTAATGATTAGTGATATTGAGTATTTTTTCACATAGTTGAGGCCATTTTTGTCTTCTCTAAAGAAAATTTTGTTTAAATCTTTTTTTTTTTTTTTTGGTGGTACTAGTGATTGAATGCAGGGCCTCATACATGCAAGGAAAGTGTTCTAACATTGAGCTGTACATTCCTAGCCCCATCCTTTGCTCATTTTAAAAACTTGTTATTTGGATGAGTGCCTCACCTGGCATGTGTAAGGACCTGGGTTTGATCCCCAGCACTACTAAAAACAAAAAACCGAAACAAAAGAAACCCCAAACTGGTTATTTGCTATTGAACTGTCAAGAGTTCCTTATGCATTTTGGATATTAACAGCTCATCAGACAACACATTTTGCAAATATTTTCTCCCATTTTGTAGGCTGCCTTTTTACTCTGCTGCTTCCTTTGCTGTGCAGAAACATTTTAGTTTGATGTAGTCTCACTTGTCTATTTTTTTGTTGTTGTTGCCTGTTTCTACAAGAGTCCTCCAGATCCAGAATTTGAGTCATAGTTTTAAAAAAGAAACAAACAAACAAAAACCCAAATGAAGAACGACAACAAAACCCCTCACTTCTAGTGACTCCACTATACATGTAAAGCAGTTAAACTGACAACTAATGGCAAGGAAAGAGACTATAAGTCAGTAGACACATAATTCCTCAGATCAGTCCTGTGAAGTATTATTCTTATCTTAGAAATGAGAAAACTAAGGTACAAAGAGACTAAGTAACTTGTGTAAGGTCACATAAGCTTGAAGGCAGGTGTATTTGATTCCAAAGTCTACATTCTTTCTAATCACATGATATCACTCAATAATTTTTGCCTAATGGCATAAGATTCAGTTACTAAAAAATTATTTACATCGACTCATGCCCAGATATCAGATCTGAGATTCCATGATGAAGAGCCTCAAGGAATAATGGTATAAATCTGAGAAAATGACAGAAGACTGGTCAATCAGTCAAATAGTACAGTGAAAATGAATAAATACAAAAAATGAGGGGTGGCAGAAAAAAATCCAACATATTAATTGTAATAATAAATGTGAATCAAATGAAATTCTAACACATTACACATATTATGGCCACATAAAAAATAAAACCAGGTTGTAGACATTTTATATGCAAGATTACATATACATAAACACTCAGTTGTATGTTTATTTTTTATGTTTGTGTGCATTAATGAATCTTGCTTGCTATATTTCTTAATATATGATTAAACTCAAGAAGAAAACTGAGAAAAAATACAAACCAGGAGAGAAACATGGGTTACCTAGCATGTGTGTGTACATGCAGGAAATGGTTCAGATAGCAGGGACAGAGAGAGGGAAGTTAGAACACCAACAAATAACTATATGTATGACATGATCTCATTTATATAAATTATACATGTGAAGAAATTAGAAATAAAGCAATGTTTTAGACTAGTACTTATTCATCTGATGTTCACAATATATTAAGGGAAATATGTAAGATAATGTGTATTTATTTCTTTCCTTTTTAAAGAGAGGGGCAGTGAGAGAGAAAGAGAGAATCAACTTTATTTAGTTTTTCATGTGACTTTCATTGCTCCAACACTTTGTTGTGTATGTGGTACTAGGGTTCAAAACTGCATCCTCACGCATGCCAGGCAAGCGCTGTTAAGTGCTGAGCTACTGCTCCAGCTCCAGATAATGTGCATTTCAATAAAACTTACCACCCACTTCCTAGATATGTGTATTTATGCATGTATTACATAGGTAGGAAGGTCAGTGTGACAATGCGGACCAGCTTGCGAATGCTGGTGATCTGGGGATGATGGTGCAGTGAGGTATGATGCTTAGCTTTTATACATCTTTGCATTCATTTATGTCAACAACATTATTTTGTAATTTAAAAACACTAATAACAAGTTTAAAAAATACACAGAGGTTACAGAAACAAAATAAAATTAAAGTACATATGCATATGTAAGCCTCTGCTACTAAATGAATGTGTTCATTCAGTGTAGATTTACCAAACTTATTCCTACCTTGGGGCAGGCCCTGTTTCAGGTGCTTGAGCATGCAGACCAACTTCTGCTTTTCACATAAGTATACTGGAATATGTTAGATAAAATATAATTTATATAAGTGACTAAATCTAGATTTATAAAGGAATGGCCTCTATATATTAGCCCTTAGATGGTAATTCAATTACCACATCAATAATAGCCACGTTGTACTTTAGGTGATGGTCCAAGTAAGTCTGAAATATTATAGCAATTTGTCTATTCAATATTTCTTGGAAGCAGAAATAAAAATTTCTGTAAAGAATGCTGTTCAATTTGAAAAATGAAATTATTTTTTTTTCTCACTCTAAATAGTCCACAAAATTCCTGGGTACAAGTATAAGTTCAACAGAATATACATCCCTTGCTTTATGTAGAACCCTTTCCATTTCTTACACTGGTAATCTATAGGTGGAACATATTAATGCCAGTTTGTATATGATGACACTATTATCAGCTTATAGCTAGCTTATTTCAAGTTTGCCTGCCTCATTTGTGTCACGGCCCTAAACTTAGCAAGTAATTCTAGATTTCTTAATCAAGATTCAAGTCAGATGTTGTTGGAGAACCTCACCTATCTCTCAGTTGCTGTGCTTAGGATATTTCTCAGAACAGACTGGTAATTCACATTTGAATTTTCTTTGCAGAAGTAGGCCCAGGGACTAAACCTAATTATTCTTTCCAAAACACAGTGATCAGCGCTCACTTGACAACTTTTGGAATCTGCCATCATGCCTAAAACTAGGTCACTGTAGAGATGGGTAGAGAATTGTGTTCCCTCACTTCTACTCACTCTTTCAAGATCAACTTCCTCAGAAGTCAAGCACAAAAGCTCATGTTTGTTTCAAAAACTGACAGATGTAGCAAACATGGAAAACTTTTAAATCCTATAAGCTTGATCTTGTTTCCTCATGAAAAGCTCTCTTCCTAGTACAAAAGCCTACAGAAGTAAGTTAGAAAAATGGGTGTCTTTTGGTCTCAAATGATTCACTAGATTAATAGCATGTACCTATTTCTCTCAGCCTCTGACCTATATAGGGATGATTACTTTGCTAATTTTCTCTGATAAACAAAAGGTTACACCTTGGTTCAGCAACTTTATTACCCTTCATTTTACCTACTTTAGCACAGCATTTGCCTTCAACATTTTATAAACTGAACTGGCATTCTGGATCCCAAACTTGTATTTGTACTTGTTTGAAAAAGAAGTCAGATGATTGAGATTATTTTCTCCTTATTTGTAGAATCTAAACTCATATGACAAATTTGAAATTTAACCCAGTGCACATTTCTATTTTTATTGTGTAGTAATTCTACCACAAAACTTTAAAGTTGCCTACAAGATTCACAACTAACTTGCCATTTAAAAAGTCAGGCCCACCTGAATCATGCAACTCAACACTGGCAGCCACAGAAACAGAAAGAGAAGAGAAATAAGTGAGTTCCTCTTCAGGGATCCAGATAACAAAGTCAGAATAAGCTCCTATTTTCCAAGGGAGATAATATGTCAGTCCCATCTCCATGCTAAATACCATCTGTAACCATAACTTGGTGATAACAACTTGTTATGAGTGATTATAACTTACATTCCCATTCTTTAAAAAAACTGTCTCTGGTAACATCATTGGATATTATGAGAATAAATGAAAGGCTTTGTAATACAGTATAAAAAATGGACTAAAGGGAAGATTACTATTGTTAACACATTAGGATCGTCAGAGAAGCATCTGCTTTTCTGAAATAAAACTGATGAAATATTTCCCAACTTTTTAAATATAGCACATCTATCGTTTATTTCTCTTACATGCCTCTCTCCCCCTACTGATGAAAAATTAACAGAATCTGAAATTTTCCAGTAAGATATTCCGCTGCTAACGTTATCTATGGGAAATACAATCACCCCAAACTCTTATAAAAACCTCAAATATTAATAAATAAATGCCCTAAACTCCAAGCTCTATGATCAACTATTACTCCATTTGGGTGAGTAAAGAACAATACAAAGACAGATATGACTCTAGTTCATATTTGAAATAAAAGCTTATATGGATTATGTTTTTTAAAATATCAGAAAAACAGACAATCATACTTTTTGTTCTACATCAGAAAATGATTTTGGTCATTCAGACAACTTTAACCTTTAAAAGTAGCAATAAACCATAATTTGGTACACAAAGAGATACAAGAGAATTAGGAATTCTTAGTCACACTCACCTTAAATTATTTTGTTGGCCAGGTGGAATGATACTGTAGTAAACTGGCATTCCTGTTGTGGATATAGATCCTTGATTAGACTGATTAGGGAACATAACTGGCTGTTGGTAAGTTTGATGGGCAATTCCTTGAGAACCTTGAGGCAGTGAAACCTAAAATTTGAAAGACAATTTAAAGGGAAAAACATTTCTCTAAATCTTGCAGATGTTAATTTTTCTAGCCTCCATAAACTTAATATATGAGTAGTTAGGAATAAGCCAATGCAACACCGTCTTTTCGTGATAAGTTTGCCAAGCCTCACCACTATGTTCTATGTTCTTTGAGCCAGCAATAGTTTGTAGCATTTATCAATTGTATGGTAGGTAGGCTAGATGCATTAGCTTCTGAAATATATGGCTATGTTCCTAAGCAAGTTACTTTAAAAAGGGAACTTTCCACACAAGGATGACCATCTATCTGACAAAGAAAAAGACATAATAGTTTACCTCAGACATAGGTAAGTAAGACCCAGGGAGGGTTATCAGTGAGGCATGCTGGATCAGAGTGAGAGCTCTGGAGCTTCAGGTATCTAGATGAGATGCCAGCACCATTACTTTACTATCTATGTGACACTGGGTTAATGACAGCTATACTGAGGCCCCTCAGTCCTTTATCTAAAAAGCTAAAAATGCCACCTCCAGCACTGGGGTAAGGTATTATTTTTTATTATGAGATAGTATATACAAAAGATCTAAGTGGATCTCTCAATCATTTGTTTTCCAAATTATTCACAAGAAACCATAAAGACATAATGGATTCTTCAAATCTCTACATCCATTATCTAGTTTCTAAACAGAAACCACATAGGTATCATCCCTTCTTCATTTACAAATACTATAATATTATAGTGATTTTGTTAAATAAAGTCAATATAAAAGCTTGTGAGGATGATTAATGTTAGCAATGGGGGATAATGAGGGTTGACATTCTGGGTACTTACTGCCATATATCAGTTTCTTTTGTAAGGGCTTTATGTATTATCTCATAAAGATGTTCTATCAACCCAAAAAGGTACTTTCATATCCTTATTTTATAGATGGGTAAACTGAGGTCAAGTACGCTGACCAACATTGTATAGTTAGTAAGAAAATAAGAGATAAGGATTCAGATGCATGTCCTCTAGCTCTGGAGTCTCAGTTCTTTAACCATTTTACTATTCTCTATCCTTGGCTCTATGATTTAAAAGTCAATGATTAACTTTAAATCTTACTTATATAATAAAACATTTCTGAAATGTAATCAGTCCTCTCAAAAATATAGAGTAGTGGGGCTGGAGCAGTGGCTCAGTAGTTATGGCGCTTGCCTGGCATGCGTGAGGATACAGGTCAGAACCCTAGCACCACATACACACTTTGGAGCAATGAAAGCTGCGTGAGGATACAGGTCAGAACCCTAGCACCACATATACACTTTGGAGCAATGAAAGCCACATGAAAAACTAAAAAATTCATTCTCTCTTTTTCCTCTGACTGTCCCTCTAACTCTATCTTAAAAAAAAAAAAAAGTAGTAATTGTTTAATTTCTTTCCCTTTAGCTTATTATTTCCAAACAGAAAATTATTGTTTTATCTAATTCTGTATAATACAACTTATTTCAGTCTTTTTATTTATTGAGTCAGGGTAACATTCTGAGATTATTTCTAATTGCTAAATTAATATACATGCAAGATAGATAGGAATAATATGAAATGGCTTGATCTAGGGGACTTAGGTTACTGTAATAAATTTGTAATTAGGTAAAGAAAAAAATTTGAAGTATGGAAAGAGAGTAAGCAAGCAAGAGCAGTGAGAAAAGAGGGAGACAGAGAGAGATTCGCCGCTAGAAAATGTTCAGCCACAGAATTCATTATTTTTTTGGCTTATTTTTCAGATAAGAGTTTATCACTACCTACAGTTTTGTCTACCAAATACAGTAAGAAACATACTATAAAGCAAGCTGACATTCACTAATGATCAGAACACTTCCTATAATCACTCATCCAGTGTAAAAATTATGAGATATCATGATAAAATAATTTACAACTTGTAAAAAGCATGCTACAGAAATTAGAACACTCTGAGGTCTGCAATATTTTCAATATCCAGCTCCATTTAAAAATAATAATAAAGCTGCAATTTATTTCAAAATGACATTTCTCAATGGAACACTTACACATCATTGGTGGGATTATAAATTAGTACAACCACTATGAAAATCAGTATGGAAGTTCCTCAAAAGACTAGGCATGGAAACACTATATGACCCAGCTATACCACTCCAGTATTTATCCCAAAGAACTGAAGTCATCATATGATAGTGGTACATGTACACACGTTTCTAGAAGCACAATTCACAATAGTCTTACCATGGAACCAGCAGCCTAGGTATCCAACAGATGAATGGACAAAGAAAATGTGGTACAGGGTTAGGGCAATGGCTTAGCAGTTGGGAGTGACTGCCTGATTTATGCGAGAACCCGGGTTAAAACCCCAGCATCACATATACACTTAAGTGTCGGAGAAATAAAGGCCAGATGAGAAAATAAGGTTGATTCTCTCTTTCCTCTTTCATTCTCCTACACTCTCTTAAAAAAAAAAAAAAAGAGTGGTACATATACATTAATGGAGTTATATTCAGTCATAAAAAATGAAATCATGCCATTTGTAGGAAAATGGATGGAACTAGAGACCATTATGTTAAGTGAAATAAGCCAAACTCAGAAGATCAAGGGTCGTGTGTTTTCTCTCATATACAGAAGCTAAAGAGAAAAAAGGAAAACAAAGATGTTGGTGGGGGATATGATGAAAATCAAAGGGAGATCAGTAGAGAAATGGGATCCTGGGATAAGAGGAGGGAAGGATGGGAGGAAGTGCTGGGGAGTGATATTTGCCTAATTATATTGTTATATTGTGTGCATGTATGAATATGTAACAACAAATCCCATCATAATGTACAACTATAATGCACCAATAAAACAAAGACACCCCCTGTACATAGTAAGCCCCTAAAAGTCAAGGGCAGATCTTATTTAACTGAACTTTTAATACCCAATACAGTGCCTGGACATTTATCAAATGTTCAACATAATGGATTAGACAGTGAGACCAAAGTGCTTGAGAATGTCGTGTTCCCTTGGTGCTGATCCTGTCGAATGTCTATGGGGAAAGCAGAGGTATGTTTTATGTTTCTAATTAGATTTTTTCCTTATTAAGATGAATGAAAATGGTGTGAAAAACCCCAGGCTAATAAAACAAACCTACTTACAAGATATTCTTTAAAGATTAAGAGTTCCTGAAAACATTTGCTTATTTATGAACAATAGATATTTCTGTTTTAGAACTATGAATTAAAATCCATGACATGTTATCCCTGTTTGGGACTGAGGTGGGAGAAATGAGTTCCAGCATACTGTACATATTTAACTATTCCATTAAACACTGACTTATGGTCTGCACTGATTCTCACTATTTCAAATACTTATCCTTCACCTCTATTTTTTCTCCAATTCCTCTCCCCTACTGCAGAGGACCTTCTTAGGAGCTGAAGAACAGAGTAAAACACCTGTTTACATATCTATGTAGTTGGAAACACAGACAGTGCCAGGTAAAATTTGCTTGTCAAAATTAATTAATGTGTTGTTTCAGATATTATAAATATTAACAGTGAACGAATAAAGCAAAAATGAATATCAAACAATGACTCTGTCTGTTACTAATAAAACTCTAAAGACTATAAAATTGTGCATTGCAGAATCATTTCTCCTATATTAAAAGGAGAATAGAGAAGACACATTGTAGCTACATTTATCTTCCTAAATCATCTCTACCTAAAGCAGACAAGAAAGACAACATACCTGATATGATGGCACTGAAGGATGATAGGGGATGACCACTCCTTGTATCTGATTTCCTATGCTGCTGGGTTGGCTTCCAACTAGGTTCTGACTTGGGGGTTGCTGAACTCCAACTATTCCTTGGTAGTTTTGCTGCTGGTTGGGGATAACTTGATAACCTGTAATGGCAAAATGAGTTAAATTCTGCTTTGAGTTTATTTCTTCCAGTAGGGTATCTCTATTTTAAGCAAGTACTTCTGTGTTCTATAACAACAGAAATGGCAAATTCCTAAAACCCTCATTATGAGTAACATTTAAAAACTTTACTATGCAAGTAAAATCATTCACCCCGCTCCCTGAAAACATTCAAATGAAATCTGTGCACAAAGATTTCTTTAGAAAACTATAGGGTAAAAAGACTTTGTTAACACAGGACAATTACTATTCACTTTGTATTACAATCTTTTATGACAACTAGTTTCTAGGTATCAGGGCTGCTTACATAATTTGTGGGGCCCATTACAAAAGAAAAATATGTAGGTCCTTTGTTGAAGAACTATTAAGAATTTCAAATTGGTAAGAGCAGAATATTAAAGAAGGCATGGGGCCCCAGGCACTGTACAGGTTGCAGATTCATGAACTGACCCTGTTGTAGACTAAAAAAAAGTCTAAGAGAGAAAGAGTGTGTTGGGTATATGTGTGTGTGTGTGTAGGGAACCACTATTTTAGAATGGTTGCATATTTTTAAAAAAATCTCACTAAGTTATGAATCCTTAAATCAGCAATGTCAAACACACAGGCAAATGAAATTATTAAGTAATTTTTTAGATATTTACCTTTTTTATTATTAAGGTCACTTGACAGAAAACAGCACACTAAATAGTTTAAGTAATCTGCTTGATTCAATTTATAAAATGAAAGCATTATTAGCAATTTAAGTAGTGTGTTAAGATTAGAAATTGACTGTGATAAAGTGAAGCTGTCACTTAGTTTAAATAAGACTCTACAATATAAGAGAGCAGAGGAGCAAGTATCAGTTGTATTTTGTTTCCTGAATCTAATGGGAATCCCTTAGGAACACCAGTTAGCTTCGGGGCACTGAATTTTTTTTTTTTTTAAACAAAGGTGAGCTGAATTCTAGTACTGCTTATATAAACTTTAATAGGCAAAGACCAATGTTTTCCCTGTAACAACACAAATATATTTTGCTATCTCATGTAAGTTTCCATTTTCATCCTCATTAATCTTTACATCAAGAGAAACTGCAATGATATTTTAGGTATTGACAATTACAACAAAATCACTGTAGATGCTTAGAAGCCTTAAAGATTCTGCTAAAGGATTAAATAACTGAAAATAATTTAGCATCTACTTTCTCTAAAGATACAAAGTTTATCTGGTAGCTAAGCTACATATTAA
This sequence comes from Aplodontia rufa, assembly GCA_004027875.1. Lineage (NCBI taxonomy): Eukaryota > Metazoa > Chordata > Mammalia > Rodentia > Aplodontiidae > Aplodontia > Aplodontia rufa. The sequence goes on from PVKS010001236.1 coordinate 82,007, forward strand.
CAAGAACAAAGTCAAATCCAGTGCAGCAAATCTTTTAACAGTGAAGGGGTTTTGTTAAATAATGCTATTTCTATGGCAACAGTGCTACATAGCCATGTTTCAAATTACCTCTTATCAATTTTACTTTGTACAAAAAACAGAAAGCAATTGGTAATAGGCTGTCTCCTAAACAATTTTTCCCCATATATTTCCTATATACTAATTAAGCTTGGAGATGGGTAAAGAAAGAGAGAAGAAACTTCTTCCTTACTTTTTTTCTTTTCTTTTCTTTTCTTTTTAAAGAAAGAGGGGACAGTGAGAGAGAAAAAAGAGAAGCAACTTTTATTTAGTTTTTCATGTGACTTTAACTGCTCTGACATTTTGTTGTGTATGTGGTGTTGGGGTTTGAACTTGTGTACTCTTGCATGCTCATGCTGGGCAAGCCCTGTAACTGGCCAGTCACCGCTCCAGCCCCCTTTTCTCATATTTTAATCCAACACTTAACATTCAGCTCCATTTTCTGTTCATGAAATAGCAAATATTTCAAATTCACACACCAAATTGGAAACACCAATAAAACATATATTGACATATCTTCACTCCTAGGAAAATAAAAATCAGCAATGGAAATGGGATACAAACAGGACATCTTGTGTTGGAAATGCCACCTTTCAATACATACACACAAGCTTAATCAAACAACAGAATCTGGGCACAGCTCTGTGCAGACTGGGAAGATAACAGCTACTAGCGGAACTGGATGAATTATAGTCTACTAACAAAACAAACAGTGGAGACCTGGCAGAATTTTTTTGTAATATAAACAGAATTAAAATACTCTGACTTAAATAGTCACAGTTTCCCTTAAGAAGCTTTAAATGTTTTGCATATTACTTTTGTTGGCAGGGGAGGGGTGGTGCTAGGAATTGAACCTAGAACCTTTTGTATGCTAGGCACATGCTCTATCACTGAGTTAAATTCCCAGCCTGCATATTATTATTATAATTTATAAAAAAAAATTCAAGGTTACAGGTTGTCTTAAAAAGGAGCTTTGAAAAAAGAGCCAATTATGTACAAATGTGGTGCTGATTTTTTAACTTGCCTACAATTTTTGGGAGACGCAGTACTCTATAAAAAGAAAGTCTGACACAGGAAATTTTCAGTACTTAGTCATATAAACCACATTATAGTGATTTAATGTAGGGTTACTTGGATACTATATCACAAAATGTGCATCAGTGACATCCCAATGGTATTAGATTTCTTAACGCAATCCAATTTCCATTAATATCCACACTTACTAATTTCCACAAACACATACACATAATCCATACAAACACCATGCATATTTTGAAAATATGACAAAACAATGTAAAATCTAAAACATCTGACCTGAGCGCTTGGTCAACAGTTATGGAGGATAGTAAAGAGGACATTTGCTAGCTGGGTTGTATAAAGGCAAGTGTGACATGGCTCCTTTTGTTGACATGAGGATTCTAAACCATGGAATCCAACCACTGGCAGTATATATAAATAGTCTTGTGTAAACAAGAGGGAGAAATTAATCCTGACTGGTATTCATGAAGAGAGTGAATTTGTGCTTGGACTTAAAGAAAATGAACATTCCAGAAAACAGCAAAGGTCTGGAAAAAGTAAAACATAAACAATGTTTCAGGAATAAAAAGTAGTCAGGAATGACTAGATGTGGTATGTAGAGTGAAAAGCAGAAAATAAAAGGCAAAACAGAATACTGGTAGAGAACCAAAGATTTTACTTATTTATTTTTAATTTTTTGAACCAAAGATTTTATAAGCAGGAGAGTGGTAAAAACTACCCGGAAGTTCCACTGTGAAAATAGAGAAACCACTAACATTAGTATTTCCTTTGGAAGTAGCATAAATAAACTGGGAACATGTCTGAGTAATAGAGGAGAATATTAAAATAAGGATGTCAAGCACTTTTAAAGCAAATATGGTACCTAAAAAGCTCTAGTCAATCCCCTTGTAATTCTGTTCTTATATCTTTTGGCAACAAACTTTTTCTTGCTAATTCTTCCTTTATGGTTTGTGTATACTTAAAAGAAAATGGAAATGATATGCTTTTTAGGAGTAAAGGAAGAAATTTTAACACATATCACTGCCCTTTTAAACAATCCACATTAGCTATCTCTCAGCTAAGTCAAAAATGTGGACTCTCAACATTTACACTTAGGGAAACAACAGGGAAAAACATCAACAGAATGGAACCCAAAATATACACCCTTCTACACAAAACAAGAAGCTACTATGTGTGGACAAGGTAAGAATGGCCAGATTCTCAACTCTCCGCATTTAGTAAATGATTTCTGATAGCAAAAGTGGAATTTAAATTTTAATGTAACAGTTTTAAATGTAAATTCATTTAATCATCTTTTCATTAAAATGACATCATGAATATATAGTATTATCGGTCTGAAATGCATGGATCACTCACAGTAGCTGAATCATAGATATAATTAAATTCAAAATACTTATTTGATAAGAACATAAATACCTAATATGTAAAGTTTGATGGTTTTATTTGAATTTTTTGAAAAAAAATGTGGATACTAAAAGTGAATACCTTTTCAAAAAACCTTAGATAATAAAATAAATATTCATGGTAGAAAAATCGGAAAATACAAAAAAGTCACTTCAGGAAAAAAATCATTTGTAAATCACTTAAAATCACCATTTATATGTTGTACGTATGGCTAGGCTCATTTTCTATGCACTCAGAAATACACACACACATACAGACACTGGTTAAAGAAATGGGATTATATGACATTCTGTTTCAAAACGTTTTTCTATGTAATTTTTTCCATATCTGATCAACAGAGATTTTACAAAATATGAGAAGGAAGTGTTTAAATAAATTTTCTTAAATCACAGACCTCAAGTTTAGTAACCAAAAGATAAGAAAATAATTTATCTCTACTGCATTTTAAGGGTAACTGTATGTGTCAAAAAGCTAAAAAGACAAAAAAGAAAATATTTTAGGACATGCTATGTAATCTTCCTGTGTTCAGGATGGAATTCTGCCCAAAATTCCTATGTTTTTTCATTTAGAATATTACGTAAGTATCATTGCTCCAATGGCACCACAGGTAGTGTTAAACACTAATATTCATGACATTTATTAGGTTTCAGGCACTGTTCTTAGTATCTGACATATGTTAACTCACTCAGTGCTCATGATCTCATGAAACAGATATAATTATTATCCCCATTTTTCAAATACGGAAACAAAGGAATAGAGAGATTCATACCTTGTCCAAGGCCACTAGATTCTAAGCGTGTAGCTGTCTGATTCTAAAATTTACAGGGATAAATGCTGAAGTAGAAAGAGTATTATAGTAATATACAAATAAGTAGGGCCTGGCCTCCTTCAATTTTGTGAGAATTTTGGTTAAAGAAGACTTTTACTGTAGTTTAACATACCTAAGTTTCCAGATAAATTTTTTTCCAAATAAATTTAATTGCATGAAAACACAGAATTATTATAAAGTAACTAAGAAACTCTGTTCATTTCAATTAAAGATTGAGTATAATGTCGTTATTTACAATAAGAATCAGAGTGAAAAGTAAAACAGTTCAGATGGTAGGCAATATGAACTTATGGGCTAAAAAAACACCAAGTGTAAAATTTTAAATAATCAGCCCAAAAGTCCCTATTTGAGATGGACTGTCCTACATTTTGTGTACTACTCCCAAGATACATGATTTGTCTGTGACCTATGCTTTTCAAAGTTACACTTTCTTATTATAATTAGATTTCACACAAAACAGGTGGGAAAGGGAAAAAGAGGCTCAAATGGTGAAGTATTTCAGGTTCCATGTCCCATCGTTTTTCGTTTCTCAGCCTGAGTTAATCTCCATGTCTATCTCCAATGTTCTTCTTTGCCTCAAAGGCTGCTCATAATGTTTATTCTGTTGCCAATTCCAGATGAGTCTAAAGAAGAGTTCTCTAGCAGAATTTTCAAAGATGTTGGCTATCTTGTCCACAAAGTCGGGATGCTTTGCCAAGAAGTCAGACTTACCCAGTGGGATGATGCCAACATTAACCTGGGCACCTTGTGTGGAAGGAGGCTGTTCTGTTTCATGGATAAGTCTTTAGGTTCTGTAAAGTAATGACTTTCCCCCATCTACTGAATAGCTTTCCATTCATTTTTACCTTTGAAGCAAGAAAACCCTCCACGTTTGAACCACAGTGGGAGGGAGACATTGGGCCTGAAGAACCTTTCTAAGACTGTTGTAACTAAAAGTATTAGCTAACATTTGATGCTCTACATGACTGGTTATCAGAAGGGAAATTTTAGTGGCATTAAGACAGATATCTGAGCTGTTTCTTCTCAATAGCTGAGATCTCTGACCACTTGTTCTAATAATTTTAGCAAACACCACCCCAGTAACTGGCTAAAAAGTACATAATTTTGGAATATTGGAATATAGTCTCTGAAGAGCAGGATACTGAAGGTGTTAAAAAGCTTCTTATAGCTGGATACAGGGGCACACACCTATAATCCCAACAGGTTGGGAGGCTGAGACAAGAGGATTGAAAGTTCAAAGCCAGCTTCAGTAATTTAGTGAGATCCTAAACAACTTAGTAATACCCTGTCTCAATATAGAAATAGATAGATAGATAAACAAATAAATAAGAAAGATGTGCCTCTTGCCTGGATAACTCAAAATAGGAATGTTCTCCATGGCAGGAGACATGCAAAAACACTCCAGGATTCATGCTGGTTAAAGTTACCTTAATCACAAGCAAAACTAGAAATATTCAGATGGAAAGCACTAAAATCAAACCACCCTCAACATTGTTCTATTCCAATTAAAGATAAGAAATCTCACTTTTATGTAAAAAAATTCATTAATAATTTAGCATAAAGGATTATTAAATTACATGCATGCCTTACTTAATGTACAATTGCTTAATAAATTTTTATAAAAATCATTCAAGTTGGTCATAAGTTCCTCTGAAACTTTGTTTACACAAAAGTTATGGAGTGTTCCTGGGGATAATTGCAATATCCAGAATATATACACAATTTATACACATTTTATATTATTTTGTTAAAATCTTGTAAGGCTGTTCAAAAATAAAAAATTAAAAAAAAAATTGATACTCAAAGTAAATGGATCCAAAAAACTTTCCATTCACAGGATTCAAACATTTAGAGGCTCATTTTAAATTGGATAAACAGGAGTAAAGACATGTTTTAAATCACTAACCCACATGTATTTCTAGGTGGTCAATCAATGGAATATAGGTTTCTATAAATGTTAAGTGGAACATTCACTGCTTCTATGACTTTTCCTCCACAGAAGAAAAACAGCTTGTGTTGGTTATGTACACTTATCTGAGAACATAATGGGATTAGCCTTTATACATGCTTGCTAAAAACATTTGATTACTGCTGGTATGAGTTCAGGTGCACTTAGTTTCTTGGATTCTATAGGGCAATACATATTTGGGTCTATTAAATAAGTTGTTGTTAAGTGGCAAAATTTAAAATTTTGTTTCTGTGTCTTCAATAAAAACAAAATTGTTAAATTAAAAAAAAAGTTATGGAGTGTTACACTGTTATGGAGTGGCATCTATTAGAGAAAAGACACTGTTGTTCAGGTCCTTAATCTAATTTTTCAGACAAAAGGAAGAGGGAATCAGCCCTGATAGTTTCAAAAGCGACATAGTCTGAAGACTGCCAAATGTGAGAAAAAAAATCCAATGATCTGGAAAAGAGGGAGAAGGTTGAGGATTAGGAAGGAGAAGTAGATTCCTGGAGAACAAAAAATTCTATTAGATTTTTCTAAAAAGAGAACTTCTAGTATTCTGAGATTCAATGTATCACCAATTTGTTATAATGTCAATGATTCTTTCTTCATTAAAAAGTATGCTTCAAAAAATAAATTTCTCAATAAAAAAAGTATTTTTCAGTATTAAAGAATTAAAAAATATTCTCCCTCTGATTTAGCTGTATTTAACTGGGAAGTTTGAAGAAAATAGAATACTTTTATAGACATGTGTGTCAATCTTCTGGGAAAGTATCTACCTTGTAAAGAGGAGCAATGCCTATAGTGATACCAAACATAACGAATATCCAGATCTCAGCACGGGTTTTTGTTAACCTTACCATTTTCCTTTGTTAAAGACATGCACAGTTGCAGTATTATCCAATTTCTTCCAGCACTTTCAAAGTAAAGTGCAATCAATTCTGCAAGCTGAGAGAACTAGGACAATATCAACTGATGGCTCAGGGCTCCAAAGAATATTCTATTTTTAACACCATTTGACTTAACAGGGAAGGGAGCAAGAAGGAAATACAGTGTTCAGCAGGAAAGTATTGCAAAGACTTTAACTGGCTAGTTTTATTTTATGTAAGTGACCTGAACTCGCATTTGTGTTAAAGGAAAGCATTCTTAATAACACAGATTAGACATAATCAGAAAGATAATAAAAAGAATACAAGAATGACTTAAAACAGCCATAAATCTGAGGTTATTTCCGTTAATAGAAGTATTAAATTTTTTCAAGACTAAACTTGTACAGAATCGGCACTGTAGTTTTTTTTTTTTAAATTTAAAAAGATGAGTCATTTTTTCAACCTAAATTTACTTATAACTAGGCATCTATAACGCCACTTAGAAGAACTATTTCCAAATCATCAAACTCTCAGGCTTACAATCCTATTCAGTCTGTATTTTTTTTAAAAGAGAGAGGGACAGTGAGAGAGACAGAGAAAGAGAGAAACAACTTTATTTAGGTTTTCACATGTCCTTTGTTGCTCCAACACTTAGCTGTGTACGTTGTGCTGGGGTTTGAACCGGGGTCCTCGTGCTTGCCAGGCAAGCGCCAAAACCACTGAGCCACCGCTCTAGCCCCCCCCCCCCCATCTGTCTTTTTGTAGCAATATTTTACAAGTTCAACTAAGGCTAGTCCCTTCAGGCCTATTTGGAAGGAGACATAGTTGCCATCATACTTCACTATCTTTGTTCCTCCACTGTCCTCTATTTTACTTTTTATGCCCAAAATAAACATGAAAACAAACAAAAAACTCAACTGTAATTAAAAACAGCTACACAGAGGTTATGCTCTCAGCTATATCCTACTGAAGAGTCTATATAACTCAATGAAATCTTGGGGTACTTACCAGATACATTTGGCTCCAGATTTCAGTGGCAGCAGATTAATGGAGAAGGGAAAAGGGAAATAGGTGGATTTGTAGGTATTACAAAATGTCTGAATCTGTGCTGCTCACAATGCTAAGAAATGTTTAGAGAATCAACGAAAAAATAAGGATAGCCAGGGCCACCACCTAGTAACACAAATATAAAATTCCTATTACTTGGATCAAAAGCATCAATAGAGAAATTACTGACTTTCCTATAGTCTCTATTTGACACAGCCGAATCTCTTAGCATATTCCCTCCTCTGCTCACCCAATAGTGGTTTTTTTCTTGCTTGCTTTTATACCCTATCTGCTCTTAAATTTGTGCCCTGCAATGCTGCCAATGCTCTGTACATCTTACAATGTTTATTTTAAAACATCTCTTCTATTGTGTGGTTCATTAGGATCCTACCATACTCTGGAATCACCTGGTTCTGAGTTACTTGGAAAGCTCACTGAATGTATAATCCACTGATATGCTCTATATTTGTCAACTGGCTGTAAAACTAAAATTATATTTAGTTTCACAGAATTATTTTATTTTTCACAGGCATGCAATAATAAAACAGTCTTGGAAAAATTTGAATTATATCCTTGGAAGGAGCCCAAGTCTCTTCAAATGCATTTAGGTATCTTAGGTCCATCGATGGCCTACTTTAACAAATAATCAAGTTCCTAAAAATTTATACAGGAATAGGAAAAAGACATATTTGACTTCTGCTAATGAGTTTGGCATGCTTAAAACATTACATTTTTTAAATAAGCTCCAAACCAAACTGAATCTGCTATCCAAATCTGCTTTGGAAAGGAAATTAAAAGCAATAGCTTTCATGAATTTTTAAAAGGTAAATTATATGAAGCCAAGGTTGTCATTTTAATTAAATGTTTATTTCTGAGCATGATGCATGATTAAAAGGCAATTACAATTAATGGAAATCACAAACAAATGTTAATACCTTAATATAGCATTAAAAAAAAAAAGGCAAAAAGCAAAAAACAGTGGAAACCTGAGTAAAAAGAAGCCAGGAAGCAGCTGAAAAAGAGACCGGTTCACTGTGAGAAATGTAAGCCTCTCAGACAGTGCTACGGCCCCGAATCCAACAGCTCAGGAACAAGGCCAATTATTGCAAAATATTAAACATGTATGGTGAAGCTGCAAACTTTTAAAGAGTGTCATAAGAATGAAAGCAGCTACCTATAAAAGAGCCAGGGCTTCATAAAACCTAAAATCTTTGCTATAATTACTATCTGCAGAAGAGTTTCTTTATGGATTACCAAAATCCTCTTATTTACTGTTCTTTATAGTGTTCAATCTGCACATGTTATGATACAGGGTTAAGATAATACATCTCTCTACCATTGGAAGAGGCAAGCAACATTATCATCTGAAAGTTGACTGCATGACTCCAGTTATTGACAGTAAGTTGCTAAACTACTGCAAATCAGTTCTCTTAACATTCACCTCTCTGAACCAGAAACAACTCTCAGGAGACACAGAGGATCATGAAATTCTAGTACACAGAGGTTGCAAGTAAATAAACTAAAATTCAGAAGCTTTAAGTGATACCGCTAGTACCAGTTAAAAACAACTATGGGTCATCAGGATTCTAACTCAGTGTATTATTCTTTCACATTATATACAGTGGATTGTCCAGAATTTCTTCTGTTTCTGTAGAAAGGGGAAGACTCAATCTTATTTCAAATGATCATGCTCAGTAATTTCACATTTATAATAGAAGAACAGTGCATTAATTTCTGAGCAGCAAAAATACTATCTCAATTTGGTTCCTATAACATATGGAGATTTAATGTCAATGAGATGAATGTAACTATGGTCCACTGGCACAAACATGGCTATTAAACCATTTTATTCTTGAGAAAATTTCCCAACCTTTTCCCTAACTCCTAAAGGGAAAAACAACAGAAAATCCTGATTTCTTTTCAAATGCCATACCCTACCTGGTCTAGGAAGAATAATTGACTCAACTGGGTTTGTTAATTTGCACAAAATTTTTTAAAACTCCCTTATAAACATTTAAATATTATTTGTGCCAGAGTGAAGAATATTTGTTCCAAATTTACCAATGTTTTCATTACTTGGTTGAATAATTAGTTTAACCCTTTTATGTAATAAAATAAAACAAAATGCTTCTTGATGCTTTGCAGGGTATGCAAGAGTTGTATGGCAAAAAACAAAATGTGAAGGATATGATCAATTTCTCATTTTAATCAGATTAAGATAGGAATAAAGTGTAACAAAAAATTCCAAAAAGGAAACCAAATATTTGTAGATGAAAATGTAAGTTACTGAGACAGAAATTGCTGTAAACCTGTAAAAAAAAAAATCTGCTTTATATCCCAATACTTTTGGCTTCTCCATTAGGATACAAACATAAATGCACACTTTTCTGCAAGCTTTGACATAAAACATAACCACTGGCACCGGTGAACTTCACAGGGAAATTTTCTATTATGATTAGCTTAAGAAAAAAATTTTTTAGATAAGAATGCTTTGAGGACTTCTTCTTTATTCAAATTGAATGAGATAAAACTAACTTAAGCTGTAAGAGAACACTGCATAAAATAACTAAAAGGACAAAACTAGTTATAAAGTATTATATTATGACTGAGTTAAATAGTCAAGCACAGGGTCAAACAGTATTCAAAGACAAGTTTCTCTTTTCTGTGCTTGCATTATCCAGAGGCAATCTGACTTACTTCCCTCTCATCATAACTAGCATTAGTGAAAAAAATCACAAAAATATCAAAGACAATAAGCATATGCTATAATATCAGATATTCTGGCTTTTGTCTAGGAATGTGTAATCATATTCCATTAAGTGGGAATTGTTTTATGCAGAGATATGTTTGTACTAGCACATTAGTCCCAACCTATGACTAAAATTTTTATTTTGTTGGCAGTTGGATCATGAAAATGGAAAAAGATTTTCCTATGGAAAAGAACAAAACTAAAAGGCTTATACAAATACAGAACAAAGAATGGTGGCTGGCCTCATTAATAGGGTATAGTAATGAACTGAATTCATTAGTTACAAAAAAAGGTGCTTAAGTGAATAGCATAAGAATAAATTTTTTTAAAAAAACTATCATGACATCAGTTGTAATCTGTGTTACAGTTTTGGAGGGAAAACAATCAGACGTTAGTATGAAAGAAAAGTCCATCATGTGAGGCCAAGGAAAGCTCAGAAAATAATTTCTATTAGAACAAAACAACAATATTTGTAAAGCTAATGAGTAGTGTCTTAACCAATGGGCCCACGTGTGAAGAACAACTTTTGGTGTCTTTTTGAAAAAAAGCATATGCTAGTTTACATTATTTGACATAGGCTGTATTATTAAGCTTTAGGTAAAGCCTAAACTAAAATGAGTCACGTTTCAGACACAGAACACACTCTAACTTGGCTAAAATGACGCATTTGTACTCAACATCCTTTAGAGAACCTCTGTCCTACACACAATACAGGGCTAGTACCACACATAAAAGAGAAAAACCTGCATACTAAGTACAGGACAATTCCCAGAGGAAACAGGTTAAGGATGTGAAAGTTCTGCTGCAGCGTTATGCTAAGCTTGACTCTTATCTGGTGAAGGAAGTTGATGAATCAAAATGACCACTGGAGCCTGTACCAACAAGGAGAAGCAAGAGCACTTCTCATCAGATGGGCCAGTGCAGAGGTATTTCCCCTGAAGTGAAGATAAGCCTCAAGAGTTACACATAATGTCCTTGAGTCACGCCTGCACAATCTGAGAACTTCCAATTGTGAAAAATAGATAGAAATGCTCTAACGAGACAACCAACAATAAAATTCTACTTCAACTCCGAGAGTTATAAAGGCCTGGATAAATACCTTATTTAACATCTGGGGCATAAGCACATATCTAGTAGGAAACATATTTTTACACTGAGATCACAGTTGTTTACGCTGAAGCCTTAAAGAAAAATTGAAAAAGGGCAAAAGGAAAAAAATATTGAATTTTAATATATTTAACTAGTATTAGATTGAATTTGGTTTCTTTTTAATATACAATCAACAACTGAAAACAAAACACAGAAAATATATGTAAAAAATATTATTCCTTTAAAGGCATTCCTTGAGAGATTAAGATATTGAAGTATCTTCCCTCAGCTAGAATTCTCTTTGTATCTGGTTAGCCTTTCAGGGGACATCTGTCTTTGCCTTGCCTCTCTCTGCTGTTATCAGGCTGCAAAGAGGGCTCCTGTATGGCAGTAAGGACTGGGCAGTTGCTTGCCACATACTTAGCCTGGCAGAACCTTCCCATTGTGGTTCCCATCCCACTAGCATACAGACATGACTGTGCTTTTTTCTGAAGAATTCTAAGGTATGTCCACCTTTTTAATCTCACTGGCACACATACTCACATGAACGCACATATTTAGATCCTTGAGTATGACAGTATCTCAGTATTAAGATTGAAATTTGATGGAAAAAAGCAATGCCCACAGCTAAGAAATCATGACATCAGAAATGTGACTCACCTGTCTGCTGTGCAGGCTGTGGCAGTGGTTGGTTTAGATGTGAATTGTAATGGACAGAAGGGACAGGGCGGTACTGAGGCTGACTGGAGTGATAGTGGCCTGGAGCACAATAACAGGCTGGCATCTAGGATTATAAGCATTGAGGACAAAAATCAGTTTCACTTGAAAGAAAAAAAATTTTTTTTTTGTGAGGAATATCAGAGTGTATGAGTAATAATTCTTTCCAGAATCAATCATCTGAAAACTGATTTTATTTTTAAATTTAACTGAAAAAGTTAAAAAATTCAAACATACAGTATGCTTTAAAAAGACACCTATTCATAATTTTTATTTTTTGCCATTACTTGTTTCAAATTTCTCTTCTCTTTCACGCACAGAAAAGTCATTACCCTGGGGCTGGTACATATCAGTCATATAAATGTAGTATGCGTGTACAAGTGTGTGTGAGTGTGTGTGTATGTCTATGTATGCATATAATTAATCTATTCATATATTGTTGAGTGTTCAAAATATTTAATTTGTGATACTTTATGAAACTTAGTTTGCAATTAGCATGATTTTTTGAGAATTATCTTTGCTGAAACACATACTGCTAGCTCATTTAACTTAACTGCTGAACATCTTTCATTGTATAACCAGTTTATCCATTCCCAAATACACTACTGCACAGGTTATAGTCTTTATTTTTCCCCACATTTCTAAGGCAAATTAATATGTTAAGATGATTAGCTTGATTTACTTTTCTTTCCAGAGCTATTTGTATCAATTGCGAATTTCTCTTAAGCTGACCTAGGTTGGGGTGAAGATTAAATAACCCAGTGATACAGAAGTATGAGGTATTTTCATTATAGAGGAGTGATAGGTCCCTTCAGGCCCCACTCTGTTGACTGGATTAATTCTAAAAAGAGCAGAGATCTGTGGTGATCTTAAAGAGTATCCATGTAATCTGAAAAGCAGCTAGCCATAAAATTCCTATATTGCTTACAAACTTAGAATCTCCCATGTTTATAGTAGTTTTCCTGTATGTATAACACTAGAATAGATGTAATAATTAAGAGGATCTCTTCATTCATTTTTTTTCCTCCGAAGTAGTGGCAAGTAACTGATACACCCTGAAATCATATCTTATTCATTATATTATATTCTTTTGTTATTCCTCAGTATTAAAAAAAGACATCACTTTTTAAAGCAAAAACTGTTAACAGTATTTTTGTTGTATAATGTATATGACAACAATAACAAAAACATATACAAACAGTAAATGGAATTATATATACTGTTACATATTATACTTTACTCTCAATTTCAAAGTGAACCTTGAGATAGACTGATAAACTAAAAGTACATATCATAGGGGCTGGAGCGGTGGCTCAGCAGTTTCGGCGCTTGCCTGGCAAGCACGAGGACCCGGATTCAAACCCCAGCACCACATACACAACTGAGTGTTGGAGCAACAAAGGCCATGTGAAAAACTAAATAAAGTTGTTTCTTTCTTTCTCTATCTCTCTCACTGTCCCTCTCTTTTAAAAAAAATATATTATTAAAAAAAGTACATGTCATAGTCTCTAGAAAAAAGCAATCACTCAAGTTTCAAAGGAATGTAGACAAGAAGACAATAAGAAATAAAATGGAATACTCAAAAAGCTCAAATACAAAACACAGGAAAGGAAGCCGACAAAAATAAGATATACATAGGACAAATGGAAAATGAACAGCAACATGGCATATCTAAATCTAAGCATGTCACTACATATGCTACATCTGAAGGGTCTAGTGATACTCCCATCAGACTGGATAAGAACCCAAAACAACTATAAAATGGACAAGCTTTAAATACAAGGTTGGGGATAAAAGTAGAGAGAAGAAGGCATAGTTATCCTTCCTTTTTTTTTTTTTGAGAGAATCAATTTTTATTGAGTTTTTCACATGGTTTTCATTGCTCTGACACTAAGTTGTGTACGTGGGTGATGGGGTTTGAACCCGTGTACTTGTGCATGCTGGGCAAGCGCTGCAACCACTGAGCCACTGCTCCAGCCCCTTACACCGCTCCTTTAATCTCAGGTAAAATGGAATTCAATAGAAGAAAAAAAAAAAGAGAAAAACATTTCATAACGATACCAATGGATGTAATAAAAATAAGTTGCCTAAAAGAACAGAAACTTCTCAAAAGAAGAAATACAAGATCAATAAATATACGAAAAATTGTTCAACATCTCTAGCAATAATGGAAATGCAAAACAAAACTACACTAAGGGGGTGAGGCTAGGAGCAGTGTCTCAGCGGTTGGTGTGCTTGCCTGGTATGCATTAAGGAAGGACCTGGGATCAAACCCCAGCTCCACTCACTGAACATTTTCTCTCATTTGTGGAAGCCAGAATACAACTGGAAACAGTATGTTAGATGGCTAAGCTAATAATAACCTCAAAATGTATGAATTTTTACACAAACAGGGGGATCCTTGCCTAGGATACCTGGAGACTTAGAGAGGGGGGCAGAAAAGGGGGAGGGTTTAGGAAGGATGGCTAGGAGACCAGAGGGAGTGAGTATGGGGGAATCATCTCAGAAGGAGATCTCTGACCTCCAAGAGAAGTCCATTTAACACAGGGGTTCTTTTGGGGGAAACATAGAACCATGGGGAACCCAAGGAGGGCATCCATCACATGGCATCAGCCTTGGCAAACTATGTAAATATACATTTGTTCTTGAATTTTTGATAATGATTCCCCCTCAATTATAACTCCATATTCAACTAATAAAAAAATAAAGGTATCATTTAAAATATGAAAAAAAGAAAAACTCAAAGTGGAATATTTTTTCTCATTTGTAGAAGCTACAATAAAATAAAGGGGGAGGGAAGGATAAGATTATGTAAAGAACCTTTTAAATACAAATTAATAGATGAACTAAAGGCAGTGTAGTAGAGTAGAGGAAGCAGAAGGGGAGAGGAAAGAAAAGAGAAGAACAGAGGAAAGAGAAAGGGCAAGGAAAGAAGGATGGGCAGGAAGAAAGAGAGGGTAAAAGGGGAAGGAAAAAAATTCAAAGGGATATCAGCATAAAAAAGGGACCAGGAGACAGAAGGAGGAAGTGGGAAGTGCTGGTACATATGAATATGAAACAAATCCCATCATTATGTACAACTTTAATGCACCAACACCAATAAAAAAATGCAAAGAAAGTTACAGATATAGATTGAAATACTATCAAAAATGGACAAAACTTAAGAGAGAAACAGACAAATTTAAAACAAAGCAATATAAAAGGAACTGACAATGGAGGTAAAAGTAAAAACATCAAGTTTATTAAGAGTGAAAGACTTAAATGTTATGAAGATAACAATGATATCCAAGGAGATTTACATATTCAGTATGGTATCTATCTATCAAAGTTCCAACAGGTTTTTTTTGTAGAAATGGAAAAGTTTGTTCTAAAATTCATGTGGAAATGTAGCAGACCTGAAAGTCAAAATAATCTTGAAAAAGAACAAAGTTGGAGGACACATAATTTCCATTTAAAAATTTTAATGTATTCCTGGTATAAAGAGTACAGAAATATAGAAGAATGAAGGAGAAGTTAGAGCTAAAATAAAGCAACAAAAAACCCCGTACATTTATGGTCTGTTATTTTCAACAAGAGTATCAAGACTATGCTACGGTGAAAGCAAAATGTCTTCAACAAATTATGCTGGAATAATTAGACAAATACTTACAAAAGAATGAAACTGCATCCTTACCTGTAACATACTAAAATTAACTCAAAATGCATTAATGACCTAAATATAGGAGCTAACATCATAGACTTCTTAAGAGAAAACAGGGATAAATATGTGTGAACTTATTTTGGGAATGGATTCTTAGATATGATACTGAAAAATGCAAGCAACAAAAGAAAATATAGATGATGTAGACTTTTTCAAAATTAAAATTTTTGTACATCAAAGGATATAATCAAGGAAATAAAAAGAAAACTTTATAGAATGGGTCAAACTATATGAATTATCATATATCTAATAAAGGTCCTAGTGTCCAGACCTTTTGAAGAGCTATTACAACTCAACTATGCAGAGACCACAACATGGGCTTTACACAGATTCTAAAGATATTGAACGTATAATATATGGGGACTATTAGGAACAACTTTATGCCAGTAAATTTGTAGCACAGATGAAAGTGACCCAAATTATGAAATCTGACCCAAAAAGAAACATGAAATTATAATTGCTCTACATCTACTAAGAAATTCTATTTGAAACTTAAAAACCTTCCCTTCACCTTCAGGTATAGGTGAATTCTACCAAAAAAATTGAGAACAAATATAATAATTATACACAAACTCCTATAGAAAATAAAGGACAGGGGAAAAGTCTCAGCTCATTTTGAGGACAGTATTTTATCACCCTCATATTAAGAGACACTATAAGCAAACTATAGACTAATATCCTTCAAGAACACAGGTGTGAAAATTATTTTTCTTTTCTTTTAAAGAGAGACAGGGACAGTGAGAGAATCAATTTTATTTAGCTCTTCAAATGGCCTTCATTGCTCTAATTCATTGTGTATATGGTGCTAGAGTTCAAACCTGCATCCTCGCGCATGCCAGTTAAGTGCCATAACTGACAAGCCGCTGAGCAAAAATTCTTAATTCTAACAAATCTAATCAGAAATATATAAAAAGAATACCCTATTAACATGACTAAGTGGGTCTGTTCCAGAAATTAAAGGTTAGTTAAACATGAAAAAGCCAGTTAATCTCAACAATTAACTGGATATCTCAAAACAGTACACAGGATACTGACTGTTCTCAACAAAAAGAAATAATAAAATGTCTGAGGTGGTAGTTATGCTACCCTGATCTGTTCATTATACACTGTATACAGGTATTGAAATGTCACACTGTACCCCAGAAATATGTATAAGCACTATTAAAAATAAAAATATATTTAAAAAGTCAAAATATTTTACCATATTAACAGAATTAAAGGAGACCAATCATAAGACCACCTTAATAGATGCAGAAAAATCATTCTAAAAAATTTAACACTCTTCCATGGTAAAGAATCTCAACAAATTACGAATAAAACAGAACTTCTTCAACTTGACAGGGTATGTTTAAAAAGTGTGCAGATAAAAATCACACTTAATGATGAAAGACTGAATTCCTTCCTTTAAGACCAAAAACAAGGAAAGAACATGTACTTTCAAAACTTCAATTCAAGCCAGGCATGGTGGTGCACAGCTATAATTCCAGCAGGAGAAGCTGAGGCAGGAGTATCTCAAGGTCAAAACTAGTCTCAGCAACTTTGTGAGGCCCTAAGCAACTTATTGACACATTATCTCAAAAATAAATAATTCAAAATCACTAGACGTGTATGTGGCTCAGTGGTTCATTACCCCTGGGTTCAATCTCTGGTACAAAACAAACACAACAACAAATCCCACCACCCCAAACAAGACAAATCAAAAAAACTTCCATTCAACATCGTACTAGAGCACCTTGCTAGTCAATGAGGCAGGAAAAAGAAAAAAGGAAAGAAAAGAAATTAAAAAAAAAAAAAAAAAAAGGCGGGGCTGGAGTGGTGGCTCAGCGATAAGGCACTTGCCTGGCACGCGCGTGTGAGTTTGAACCCCAGCACCAGGTACACAATGAAGTCTTGGAACAACAAATGCCACATGAAACACTAAATAAAATTGATTCTCTCACTCTCATTCTCTCTCTCTCACTGTCCCTCTTTCTTTAAAGAAAAAAAATCAACTTTAAAAAAAAGCATACAGATGGGAGATCATGGAAATAATCTTGGGTGTAGAAAATTCTAAGCTGCCTACAAAAACACCTACTACAATAACTGAATATAAAGGCCACATGAGGGCTGGTGTGGCTCCATGACAGAGTGCTTGCCTAGCATTTTGGAGGCTCTGGGTTCAATTTGCAGTACTGTAAAACAAAACCAAACCATAGAATACAAGATCAACTTACTTCTATATTTTATATACTAGCAATTCACAAATGGAAAATTTAAAAACAATTCCCTTTAGAATAGCATCTAAAAATATGAAAGTAAAATCTGTATATTGAAAACTATAAAATACTGTTGAGAAAAATTAAGGAAGATCTAAATAAGTGGAGAGAGATTGTTTTTGCATTAGAAGAGTCAATATTGTTAAAATGCCTATTCTCCCCAAAATGGTCTATACTTTTTGAAATGGTATTAAGTTTTATTGTTCATTTACATTTATTATGTTTTCCTTAGGCTAATTAATTACACACACACCTCAGAATCAGAAGGAACTCAAAGATTACACAGTTAAATCCACCATGATTTACCTATCATGTGACCGTCTACCATGTGCTAGAAAACCTCCAGATGAGGGAAAGTAAGTTTACTTATTTATTTATTTTGGTACTAGGGATTGAACCCATGGGCTCTTTATCACTGAGCCACATCTTCATCCCTTTTTTGTTTTTTATTTTGAGACAGGCTCTTAGGTTGCTCAGGGCCTTGCAAAGTTGCTGAGGCTGGCTCTGAACTTGAGATCCTCCTGCCTCACCTTCCCAAGCTGCTGGGATTATAGGTGTGTACCACCCCTGTCCAGCAAAAGAAAAACCTTTCCATGAGAATTTAAAACTCAGGTCTTTGAAGTGAAAATTGATCTCAAATGAGAGGCTCCATGAGGGAGAAAAGATGAAAAAGCAGTGTACCTGTGGTGAGGGCTGCTGGATATATCCCTGCTGCTGGAGCACAGGCTGGCTGACAGGATGACCAGAGGCAGAATAGCCAGCAGTAGGGACTGGCTGCCCAGGTGGTAGGGGTGGAGGAGGTAGTGGTGGGGGAGGAGGAGGAGGAGGGGGAGGAGGGTGTGGAGGGGGTGCTGCTGTCATGATAAAGCCAGACTGCTGTGGAGACTGAAGAACAACAGTGGACTGGAACATGGTGGCATGAGGATCAGAACCATCAGCAGATGTCTGGCGGGCAAGACTCATGTGGCTGAACTGAGAACCAAGGTTATCCTGCTAAAAAAAAAGGGAAAAGATGCCAATAAGTAAGCCTTTTACACATGGGCCAAACTATTCAATGAAAAATATTTTACTAGAAAAGTTACACATAAAAAAGTATTTTGTACATTTTTAACTGAGATGCACTAGAATATATTATGAACATCAAACACATCTACAAAAGATCAGTCATAACAGAAGCGTGGCTTCCAGAACATGAGAACTCTAAGGCAGGAAAGCAGGAACATTACAATGCTATTATTAAAAATTATTTATAAAACATAGCTAATGGAATTGAGAGCATGCATGAAAGAGTAGGGCACAACATAAAAAAATGAAAAGACATTTATGTAAATGAAGATTAAACACACAGTAGGATGTAGAAAACTGGACATTTTTACATTATACAATTAACATTTTGTGAAAGTACTTCAAAGATCAGGCAATGAATAAAGTGATCATTACTCTACAAACTATCTCTCCTCTTCCTAGAAGTGAGGATTCTGGTTCTATGCATTTCTGTACCCCAAAAATCAATATCCATTCGTCCAGTCCTCCCTCCCTCTAATCTTGTAAAAATAATGTGTCCATAAATTCTACTCTTCCTAGTGGTTCTCGGTCTGTTACGGAGTTTAGATGTTAGATAAAGGTAATCCAAATGACATTTTTTACTTCTTTGGCTCCCTGGTGAGCAGACAATGGCACCCAACCAAGATAAGGTTTATGATTTAGTGTCATCTGACACTGTAAGGACCAGCTCATACTGGTCTAGAAAAATACCACTAAAATGATAGTATGAGGTTAAATGGAATTCTCTTACTCCAGGGAGCCACAGGCAACAATATACATCTCGTTTCATTACAAAGTCAATGCTAAAAAAGTGACCTGTAAATTGTGGCAACTGAGTTGCCAAATTAAAGTTGACTTATCTTCAGTTTCTAGTCTGCTGGTTTAGAAGTAATAAGGCTATGGAAAGATAAAGGATTGAAAATGGGGAACTTGATTTTAATAAATGAAAATATACGGTTTTACTCTTCCTAAACACTGTAGCACTATTCACAGTAATTCAGTGAATGGGTTTGAAAGGAAAGAGCATATCTACTGAACATACATATTAGCTCTAATTACAAAAGTAAAATGGTGAAATATTCTTAAAAGGGATACCATATATAACAATGTCAAAGCCACACTGAACAAAAAGTTGCTTTTTGCTATTTTCTGGATGTTTTCAACTTTCTCAACACTGGCAAACTTTCTTTCTTCAGATTGGAAGTGATTTTTGAAAATCATTTGGAGCAAAGTTTGGTAAAGAATGTTCCCCTAGCTCCAAACAAAATCATCCCAGATAAAACAAAATGTTTCCAAAAAGTGTTGGAAATTATTTTCAGATATAGTTTGTAAGCTGACTTGGATCACAATTTCAAAACATGATGGTCAATAGAGTCTGAAAAATAGCAGTTATCACTGAGAAAAGCATATTGGCTGTTAGTAATTTCATTTGAAGGGAAGGAAAATGTTTACAGAACACTGTTTCATGCTAGATATTATGCAGAAGGTACTTAACATTACTGTTTCTAAGTCACATGGCAAACAAGGCAGTATAACTTCAAGATCTGAGATAACAATTTACGGCACACTTTGAATTAAAAGAAGTACCATTACTTGAGAGGGGGAAATTAAATATCTAGAGGTCTTTGGATATATACTAGAGGAGGTCCTCTGAAGCTGTTAAGATACAATTCATCCTAATAACGGGTACTGAATCTACTGGACCTGTACCACTGGGAATAGAATAGAAAGTCTGAACCCAGATAAAACCTGTTATTCTAAGACTACACAGACCCTACACAGACCTGAGAAGAGAAGCTAAAACATCTTAGGACTAGGAC
This sequence comes from Aplodontia rufa, assembly GCA_004027875.1. Classification (NCBI taxonomy): domain Eukaryota; kingdom Metazoa; phylum Chordata; class Mammalia; order Rodentia; family Aplodontiidae; genus Aplodontia; species Aplodontia rufa. The sequence goes on from PVKS010001236.1 coordinate 102,573, forward strand.
TAGAATAGTCAACTGGAAAACTATCTTATTATGAAAACACTGGAAAAGATTAGAGTTTAAACAATCATTATGATAAACCAATATCACTACTATTTTATGGAAAAGATTAGAAAATGCTTCTACTAGATATTTACCACTGACATTAAGAAAAATCAGAAAAAGGTCATCTTACACAGATCACATTCCTGAGCATTAATCGCATATCTATATAAAGAAACAACACAGGAGGTGAATAGAGATATAGTACCACAGAGTATTGCTGGGTGGGTGAAACTGGCAGGAGCGGGGGTGGGTAAGGGGCTGTAGAGCACTGAACAGGCTGAGCAGAGGACTGCAGAGGACGAACAGGCTAAAGAATAACAGGTTGGCAAACAATGTTAATGTCAGAATAAAATGCTAGAAGAATTGCATAAAATTTACTTTTGGGCAATAGCTTTAACAACATTTATAAAGTCATTTAAAATACAACAACAGAGGAAACAAAAACAATTATCAAACGAAGAAACTCTATGTAGTCAAACTTTCAAGAATATACTATGCTTCAATTGATTTCTTAATTAGAAGGATTATTTTTTGCAATAAAAATACTTTATTACAGATTAATGCAAGTAGGTAATTTAGCCATTTCTAATTCTACTATCTAATCAAGACCCCTGGGTTAATTTAAGTAAAGCAAAATTGCTTATACTAATTTTCTGGGTTTTACGAAGGGATTACCCTCTATTTAGCTATATTACACTAAATTATAAATGGAATACCTTCAATCTTATTATCATAGAGTAATAACACATTATCTCTGCAAATTAACCTATTTGATAAGGCATAATTGCATAATCTTCTAGGGCCAAAGTTCCTAAATCTTAGCAATTTTGTAAGAAAAATGTACTATTAAGAATAATAACATTAGTAACAACACATAAATACAGACATAGACACACTCACAAACTCATTTCTTTTAAGTAAGGAAGATAATTTCCTTTTAACTAAACATGTTTTATTGAAAAAGCACTTATTAGGAGCTGAAAAACGAGTTACTAGAAATATATATATATATATATATTTATATATATATATATATATATATTTTTTAGAAATCTTTATATACTAATGAAATACTCCTGATTCCTGGAGAAAAGTTTTTATGTTTCTTGGGGGTACTCAAAATCAGGTATTCCAGAAGACAAAATAAAACCGTTTTGATTATTTGTAAATAATGGGAATATAGCTGCTGACCATTTATAAGATAACACTAGTATCAGATTTAATCTCTTATATTTATGTGTTTGATTACAAAGCGGCTAAGAATACAAAAGGATCTGTAATCCTTTTGTAATCCTCTTTACAGATGGCAATCAGACAATGGTTAAAAAAGAAGTGATCTGTAGAAAAGCAGATAAACAAGCAGATACAAAACCTGGCTACTCTAATCTGATGAAAACTGTTATTTTTTGGTTGAAGTATATATTCATGGAATCTTGCTTTGGATAATATCTCTGCAGAAAATAATTTAAAAATGCAAGATAAGCTAATAGAATAAGATTGCTCAGAGAATACTCTAAATAAGGAAGACTTCTTATCACAACTAAGATTTATAATGAGTTTTCCATTAAACACAAAACCAACACAATGGTTTCTGGAAAGCAAAGCAAAACAAAAGGCTTAGATCAGTTTAAAATGCATTAAAAATTCTAGATTAAAGTGAAAGCACTAAAAAAAGTAAAAGCTGAACTATCTGTAGAGTAGCTTCTGGTTCCTCACAAACTTCTGGACTAGAAATGAGCAAGCTTCCTAGAGGATGACAGTGTACATCACACTAATAAGGTGCAGAGGTTTTAGAACTTCCAACTACAGGCTACTCGATGTGCCATTTTTATTTCTTTAATTTATTTTAAAGAGAGAGAGAATCAATTTTATTTAGTTTTTCATGTGGCTTTCATTGTGCCAAAACTCTGTTGTGTATGTGGTGCTGAATCATAAAACCGAATCCTTGCGCATGCCAGGCAAGCATCATAACTGCTGACCCCACTGCTCCAGCCAAGATTTAACTTTCCTTCAGACAACTTGACTTCCTATGTGTCAGATGCAACAAAAACTTTGGTTTTCTGGGGGATAAAAGAAAGAATACTAAGAGCATCAAGGGTTTGGATGAATGTCTCCCAGTGTCAGATGGTAAAAAGCAAACTGTAGGTTAGAGAATTGATGGATTAAAGTGGAATTCTGACACTACTTAGAGCCTCAGCACCTCCTTTTTCTACTTGAATTGGACTAGATGCAAAACAATATTCACCTCTAGTGGTTGGTTGGTTTTACATTATATGTTCAAGAAATTAGCCCATCTTTAGCTTTGGAAACCACAGCATTATTTTGTTTGGTTATTTCAATTTCTGTGAATGAAATCTCAGCTGGCAAAAGATAGCTATTGAGTATCATTTGGTCATTGAGTCTTTATTTTTATATTTGCTGATATATTACTTGCAACACTGAAGACAATGCCAGAAAAATTAGTCATGGAGTTTGATGCACGCCTCAAAACCTCAAATTCGGGCTGGAGTGGTGGCTTAGCAGTTATGGCACTTGCCTGGCATACGCGAGGATGTGGGTTCTAACTCCAGCACCATGTACACAGTGAAGCGCTGAAGCAGCAAAAGCCACATGAAAAACTAAATGAAATTGATTTTTCTCTCTCTGTCCTGCACTCTTAAAAAAATAAAAACAAAAACAAACAAAAAACCAAAACTCAAATTATAGCTCATTAAGGAATCTGTTTCTATACCTTCCTTCAGGATAATTTCTTCTAACTACACCAAAATTATTTCTGATGGATAAAAATATGAAAAATATAATCACAAATAAATCCTTAGCATTTTTTGAAACTGCCAGGTTGATATTTTCCAGCAAAATTAAATAGAAATGAGCTAAATCAAAATCATTCTTGTAAAGCTCTTTGTGGAATACACAGTCTTCAAAGAGAATCACATGGTAGCCAAATAAAGCAAGAACTCTTTGGGATCAAGATGAAGGAAGCCAAGGAAAGGAGTTTTATGTAGTTAGAATGTGTGCAACAAATGTTTTTGAGTAGGGGTTATGGGAGTCTGGATGAGTTTTAAGCAATCTCTTTATATATGAACTCATTTGTATGATCTTAAAAGTCACTCAAACATCTTTAGCTCCTATATAAACAAATAAAGAAAAAACAAAAATCAAAAATCCCACTGCCTTACTCAAGAGTCTCAATTGGCAGAGGCCAATTAGTTTCATGACTTTCACACTATTTGATAACATAAGTAAACTGCTAATGTATGTTTTTCATTCTTAAAGTGCAAATGGTATCTCTTGTGAGCAAAGGTAATGAAATTTCTATGCACATTCTCACAAATGGCACATTCGAGTACTTCTGGGAATTCTAACTTCAGTCTCCTTCTTAACAGGGTAGGTTGAATGGGTGAAGAATTACTTACTAGAGCAAACCACCTGAGTTTCTTGTATTTGATGTGTTGAATAGTAAAATGATCTATTATGCTCACTGAACAACTTTTATTTTATCTTTCTGTCCATTACTTGTTGTAAAATAGGGAAAAATACTTAACCAGTTAGACATATGAGATAAAACCATTTCCTTCTTTCCAAACTATTTTCATTATTTATTAGTTGAAAGCCCCTGAATGTAAGTATGTTTGCGAGTTGCGAATGGGACATCACTGGTGACACAATAACAACATTCTAAGAAACACTTGAGCTACCTCAACTACAGTTGTAAAGTTAGTCCAAATATGCAAAGGCAGGTGAATTTAGCATTATGTAATTGAGGATATGTGCACCTGTGAGAAAATGTGATTAGCTGCTGGTTGTTGAGGTGGTGGGGGTGGAAGAGAAGGCTGTGGAGGTCCAGGCACTTGGGTTCTAACTGGTTGTTGAGTCATAGGAGGATTATAAACAACTGGACTTCCATCTGGGTTTATGAAGGGCTGACCTGAAAAAATTAGAAAAGGAAGAAAAAGCCACTTTACAACAAAGATTGAAAATATGTCATTCTATTAACAATTTATAAAACATTTCCATACACCCCTTATCTACAATTCCAAAACTCCTACTTTAAAAAAAACAAACAAACCATTTTCTTGCTTGCAAAATAGGTTGATCGGAAGACATGCAGCTATTAACAGCCTTTATTTTTTTCTATTTAAATATTCAAATATTTTACCACTATGTTTTATGAGGTGGTGCCATCTAGGCCCTACTGAGCTTACTTTATAATACAAAATATTTTCTGAAAGATTCTGAACCATGAAATATATTTTGCTCAAGGGATTCAGTGACAGGACTGTGGTCCTATAGGGCTAGCACACATTTTATTTAAAAAAAAAAAAAAAAGCCTCACTATAGGACACTATAGTAGCTAGGAAGTATTTAACTTGCAGGCTGTACTGCATACATTTCATTTATAAATACAGGATGAAAATAAAGATGGTTGACAGAGTCAAACTTCAAACTGTGAATTTGATGAGAGTGTTCTTATTATATAACTTTAAATTTGATAAAAGTTGTAAATAATTTCTGTCATTATAATTTTCTAAAACAGTTTCTTTTTAATTCTGATGAGCTTTTTTATTCATTGTTAAGTGATAACATCAGAGAGAACTTCAGTATAATACTCTATGTATACATGTGTTCTAAATAACTTTTTATTATATAATGTAATATTTTATTATAGGAAAGTACCCAACAAATAGAGATCAAAAGGAAATAAATCCTCCATAATTTCGGATGTACTCTTCTGGACATTTATTCAATGAAGGAACAAAGAGATTTAAAAACCAGTATTTTTCTGTACACCACACTGGATTATCATAAAAGAAAAAAACCAGAATAACTATGTGAAATAAACTATTCATTGGCTATGATACCCATTCAGTGAGAATACAGAACAACAATGGAAAAAATTAACTAAGCAATATTTTCTTAAACTGCCTTTATAATAACCTTTCTTACATGAGAAACTGTTCTCCATTTTATTATTTTTTGAGGAAACTTATGGCATATAATCAAATGATATTTGAGACAGACTACATTTATTTATTGCTATGAAGCAGGAAAAGTCCACCGAAGTGAAATTAGTTTCATCAGTTAGCATCCTGATGTGATGGTTATAGACAATGAAATCAGTCAGGCTAGGTATCTGCTGACTGCTTAATAATTTGGAAAAAAATAAAACAAAACAAAATGGTAGAGCAAATTTGGGTGAAAACTGGGTCAAAAGTTATGTAAGGGCCTTTTATAAAAAGTTAGCTATGGAGGCTGGAGCAGTGGCTCAGCAATTATGGCGCTTGCCCGCCATGCACAAGTACACGGGTTCAAACCCCAGCATCTACATACACAACTAAGTGTCAGAGCAACAAAAGCCATGTGAAAAACTCAATAAATATTGATTTTCTCTGTCTCTCTCTCTCATTGTCCTTCTCTCTTAAAATAAAAGTTAGATATGCATTATAACCCTGCTCAAAAATTGAAGAAATTACATTTAGACTCATTTAAAATTAATGTAATTGATCCATTTTTCAGTCTATCAACATATAAGCAATTTAATTTTTCATGCCACCAAAGCCATATTAACTCATGTATTTTTAATGGGGGAAAAAAAAAAGTTCTGAGACATGGTTTGCTCTATTACAAACAAAAAGAAAGGACCAAAGACACTAAAAAGAACTGACACTTCCACCTGTTTGTGGCCTAACCACTGCCTTTATTATGGGACCAACAGTGGCTACATCTTCATGTTTTAAAGCACAGGTATCAAAAGATCCAAGATTGTTTTCATTATCTTTCCAAACAACAGGGCTATGTTATTTTGAAATTTCTTTACACACACACAAAAAAAAAAAAAAAAAAAAAAAAAAAAAAAAAAAAAAAAAAAAAAAAAAAAAAAAAAAAAAAAGGAAGAAAGAAATTTCTTTGCATTTTCTTACCAATGGAATAGTTAAATAGTCTTGTAGGGAAAAAGAGGTATAACTAACTGTGTAACTACTTTTGATATATTAAATAACCTTTAAAAGCATGAAAAAAACAAACTGGATTATCATAGAACAAAACTGAATAACTACATGGAACAAACTGTTCTTTGGCTATGATACCCACTGAGTGAGGCTACAGAGAAACAGAAATTTAACTAAACAATATTTTTCTTAAATTGCCTTTATAACATCCTTTCTTACATGATAATCCAATGTCCATTTTCCATCAATCATTAAAAGATCATGTTTTCCATATATAAATCGTTTATGCCACTCCACATAGTGAAATATAAGTGTGCTTTCTATTCCTGAGATTTAGTTTCCTTATCTGTAAATAGGATTTCACCTACTTAACAGGTTGTTAAAATTATAAATAAAGTATTTTAAACACTTAACAGTACATGGTATAAAGTAAATGCTCAATTGATGTAAATAACTGCAGAAAATAAGAACATAGGTGGTTAATACTAATTCAAATGTCTATCCCTTTCCTTTCAATAAAGAAAGACTTTTATATTTTCCTCAGTATAAAACAATTACCTTATTCTTAGGGGGAAATTAATTGTAGGGTTTTTCTACTTCATTATATAATGATTAAGAGCTAAGAGCTGCTTACTTGGTTCTTCTTCATAAAATGCATATTATTTTCGCCAGAATAAAATTGTTTTATGAGGGCTGGAGTGGTGGCTTAGCGATTAGGGTGCTTGCCCGACATGCACAAGGACAGGAGTTCAAATCCCAGCACCACATGCACAACAAAGTGTTGGAGCAATGAAAGCCACATGAAAAACTAAATAAAATTGATTCTCTCTTTCACTGTCCCTCTCTTTTTCAAAAACAAAACAAAACAAAACAAAACTTTTATCAAATAAAGCTCTCTTAAAGGTGGTTGCCTCATTTCTAGGAAATGAACTATTCTTTGACTGTAGTAAGGACATTATTTAGCCTTGAAGATTACATAGATGTCACAGGGGAAAGTGCCTTCTGAAAAGATGCCATTTAATATTTTCTAGTGTTAAGTGTTTTTATTAAAGTTTGTGGGAAAATGCCAATTATTCATGAAAAATAAAAACTGATAACACAAGTACAGTTAACACATTTAAAAATTATCTTTTAATTTTCAGATAATTCCTGCTATCTGAACTGAAATTAACACCTTTTTCTGGATACCAACCTGTTTGTGGGTTGATCAGAATACTGCCAGGTGGTATGCCTGCCGCTTCCAAGGGAAGCAAAAAGAAGCTAGTGCTAGGAGATGCGACTTGCCCATTTAGGCCACCATCAAAGGAAAGAGAACTATGAGTGCTGACAGTTGGATAGATGACAGGTGCGCCATGAGAAGACTGGCTGAGAGTTGTACCTGGAAGAGGCTGCTGGATGTGAGAAAGAGAGCCCGTAGATGACCCTACACTACCAGAAGACTCAGAACCTAGGGGAGGAGTAATGAAAAATATGGATTTTTTAAACCTCATATAAAAACACAAGCTTTAACAATGTAACAATGAAATTCGAATTGTATAACATGCAGTTACTACATAAAAGCAATAGCTATTTGATTTACTGTCCAATTTTGTTTACCCTCCCCAACATAAACAAGTTTAATATAGCAAACTGATCACATAAACTGTCAAAAAAGTCATAGCCAAAGCATGCAACTTAAGCAAGTTTATAATAACATCAGCCACAGACAGCAACAAAAAGCACATTATCCACATTCCCAAAAGGATAAAGTTATATACATTTTACCTTTTAGATTAACACCTAGGAATACACAGATTACAATTTTCCCCCAGGAAAAAGAACTTAGCATGGCCAAATGCCCCAAACCTCTTTTATCAGAAACCCCTTATCTATAAGAACACAAAAAGATTAAGAATAGTATAGGAAATAACAGAAATGATAAATTCTGTTAAGAGAAACAACTGTCAAGTTTCACTGCAGAATTTCATTTTTCAGTTTATAATCATAGCATTCCTATAATGTAAACTCAACTTTCAATTTTCTTACCAAGTAACAGAGATAGCACCAAAAATATTCCAAGTTAACATCAGCATCAGCTTAAAATTGTTATCTCACTACATTAATAAACTAATTTGATAACTGAAATTTAAATGCTTTCATGTCTGCTATCTATTTCATTTTCTACCACACAGGGGAAAATAGCATTGACTTTCAGCATAATAGCTAAAAGTGGATAAGAAGATAAGGAATGGAAAACATTTGGCAATGCATATAGCTGATTAAATTCTGAAAATGGGAGTTGACTTTGCATGGACAATCTTTTTTTTTTTTGGTATTCAGGATTGAACTTGGGACACATTACCATTGACCTATATTCCTAGATTCCTAATCTTTTTTATTTTTGTCTGAATCTTGCTAAGTTGCTGAGGCTGGACTCAACTTGTGATGCTCCTTCATCATCCTCCTAAGTTTCTGGGATAACAGGAGTGCACCATCACACCCAGCAAGTTAGAGAGTCACTAATGAATGAAATAAATAACTATGATGTACTACGTAGACTGTCTTAAGAAAGGCAGCTTCTATTTTAAGTTGTGTCAAAATGACCTGTTCTCAAAATATTTTAATTTGCCACTCTTCCTAAATGACTTTCTCATGATGCAGTAATAGGTTTTTGAAAAATTATAACCAAGTGGCTATTTTTCAAATAAATGTATATTTGGTATACATGCTGATTCTTTTCGTATTTATAAAATTTACTGATTTTTAGCAATAACCTATCATAGCCACTAAGACATTTTCAATATATCCATATTTTAAGTTAAAAAGATGATAATCACAATTCACAAGTCTTACCAACTCAGGTATTAAAAATATAGTTACCCTGAAATATACCCTTCAAATATTATTTACACAACATTAAAAGACAACATTCACCTAAAAAAGCCACAGAGAAAAAGCTATTTCTGACCTTCCTGTTTAGTTTGTGGTAAACATAAATACCTATAAGGGTCCTAAAAGGACACATGAGCTTCTTTAGCATTGAAGCCAATTAGTATAAATATAAAAAGAGAAAAAGTTGTGTGCCAATGTATTCTAAACACACAGCAGCTAAGAGAATGAGATTTTTGAAATTTCCAGTCATTTATAAGAGTTATATCATAATATTTTTCTTTGATACTTAAATTCCTCAGAAACCTCTCGGTAATTTTAATTTTATTCATTTTTTGAAAGGTAAATGCAGGACTTAAGAAAAATACAATAAATAATAAATGATGGTATTAGCTGAAACACAATCAGTGTTAAATAACTGCAGGTAAGGAACCATGCTTTCCGACTATAAATAAGCGATAGAGAATTTCCAATCACCTCTGGGCACTCAAATAAGGGATGTTAAGTCATCAAATGTACCTGAGTTTATGTCACAGCAGACAAAATTTTTACTTTGATTGAAATTTGTTAGCCTATCTCCAAGACAGAAAATGAATTCTAATGTCAATAATGATATTACTCCTTAAGTACTTTGGAGGTGGTCAATGCACTGCAGGTAGTAATCACATTTTAAGATAATCAGAGCCAAATAATAAAAAGTTAAGAAAATATTAGGCAAACTAATATTTGATTGCATAAGATTAAGTAGGTATTTATACCTGTTTTTGAAAGCCTGCCTATGCTTTTGTTGCTTCCCGAACTATCACCTCTGGTCAGAACAGAGATTCCACTAAAGCTGCTGGCTTTGGTTACAGCAGGTTTCAAGTTTCGCAGGGAGCTATCTGAATCTGTGCTGCTCCAGGGCCGTGGTTCTGAGTATTTCAACTCATTCTCAGTGCTGCTTTGATGGCTGTTGGTTGACCTCCCGGAAGCATCTTTATTAACTCTGTAATTCAGAAATAAAACTTTGAAAAGCTAATAAGGAAAAGAAGGAATAAAGAAAAAATGCTTTACTTTTTCAATACTGTTTTGAAATCATGCTTCCAGTACCTAAATATCTGGCGCCTCTGCTGGGTACTACTAGTATCGTCGTCTTGGATTCTGTTGACATTTTAATAAGACATTTTAATTTTTATTAGCATCAGTAGTTACCAAAACAGATGTTGAAAATTCTCTTACCTTTTGTCAATAATATAATTCTCTTGGGAACACAGGGACTAGAAAAAAAGAAGAGAGATAAAAAGTTGAGCTTTTGTCAAATACATAATACCATCTGTAAACCATGATGACAACCAAATTCTTATGCAGTCGCATTTAAAAAGTATCCTTACTGCCCAAAACTCCAAATTGGTGATAAGGATAGACATATAAATGATAGTGGAATTTTTTATGGTTTGGAGACTATGCTTATTTTTTTTTTGGTACTGGGAATTTAACCCAGAGGCACTTTACAACTAAGTCACATTTCTCAGTCCTTTCTATGTTGAGACAGGGTCTTGCTAAATTGTTTAGGCCCTGCTAAGTTGCTGAGGCTGGCTTTGAATTTGCAATCCTCAGCCCCCTGAGTCTCTGGGGTAACAGGCATGTGTTACCACATCCAGCTACTATGCTTACATTTTTTTTTTTTTAAACAGAGAGAGAGAGTCAATTTTTATTTTTTCTCTGGATTTTGTTTTTCTGACACTTAGTTGTGTGTGTGGTGCTGGGGTGTGAACCTGGGTCCTTGCCCATGCCAGGCAAGCTCTATAAGGTTGAGCCACTGCTCCAGCCCCTACTATGCTTACTTTTAACAGGTATGTGTTTTGATGTCATTGGCTGTATGGTCCAAATTAATCTGAAATTCAAATATTCTCTTCCAAACACATAAACCCATTTTCATTATCATATATTCAAGTTATATACCAGTTTTCAAATTTCATTTCATTCCTTTAACAAATATTTTATCAATAAGTGCTTTGGTTTTGAATATAGCAGTGAACAAGCAACTATGCCTTTACGGAGTTTCCAGTCAACTCCTCTGGTGTTGTTAACTGAACTCAGGCAATGGTCAATTTTGTTCGTATTACTACAATAGTCTTCTGAATAGTTTTCTATCTACCAATTTTTGCCTTTCCTCTTCAAAGTCACTTTGATTAAACTTCTTCCACCATGCATGGCTCCCAGCTTTAGCACAGAAGTCAACAAACTGTGGCCAGCCACTTATTTTCTATTAATAAAGTTATATTAGAACATGACTCCTTAATTATGTACGTATGGCTGCTGTCACACTAAAAAGTCAGATTTGAGTAGATGTGATTAAAAGCTATATGGTTCAAGAAGCCTAAAATATTTGGTCCTTTGCAGAAAAAATTTTCAGACAAAACAACAAAAACCCCTGAAGACCAGCTACTTTTAACAAACTTTCAGGGCTCATATGGTTTCATCTGGTTCCTGTTTTTTTCCAAACTAAATTTTCCTTACTTTCTATGCTAGCCAAGCTATAATCCTAACACTCCAAATCTTTCATTTCTTTATTTGTCAAGCTCTCCCTTATCCCTGGGCCTCTGCAAATACTGACCATATATACTTGGAACTCTTCACTCCTATAGCTCTCCTCTCAGAAGATAACTCTGCCATCCCCTACTCATCTTATCCCACAGGTCCTGGTACTTCCCGACTATGTTCCCTATTATACCTTCAAGTCTTTATACAAACCATATACCAAACTGTCATTATTTGACCCCCTTATTAGGGGCAGAGATTTCATATATCTTACAAACTTGTGAGAGAAAAGTATATCTAGTGTAGGCTCTATGACCTGGGTTGAAATCCTAACTCTGCTATTTTTTAGCAGTGTGAATTCTGGTTATTTTGCTTATCTTTAAACAAAAACAAAAACAAGAACAAAACCCTGATAGTATTTATCACAAAGGATTGTTTGGGGGATAAATTATAAACTGACAATGGATATGTTCTCCAGTGCCCAGCATAGTACTTACTAAGTAATCAAGATTTGTTGAATGTTATAAGTTCTTTTTTTTTTTTTTTTTTTAATTTTTATTGAGTTTTTCACATGGCTTTCGTTGCTCTGGCACTTAGCTGTGTATGTGGGTGCTGGGGTTTGAACCCGTGTACTTGTGCATACCGGGAAAGCGCCACTGAGCTACAGCTCCAGCCCCATAAATTCTTAACCAATGGTCTGAATTTTAATGTTATTTACTCTGTGTTTTTTAACACAGAGAAAATTTCTTTATGTGGCTGTGTTAGCACTTGTTACATACACTGAAGAAACTTGAAGAGTACCAAATATTGAGTTTCTGTGAAGAAAAGGTGCTTAGCAATTTGAAAGAAACATACTGATTCTCTTCTGGCAAATATTCATAAAATAATTCAGAAGACGTATCTCATAAAACCACTTATAAAGAGAAAATGATTATTAATAAAAGATTAATTAGCATTATTTTAAGTGGGAAAAAATAATTTATCAAGGAAAGGCTACTACAAACAAGTAGGATTATAACGCATAATTAGGAGACAGTTACCAATGTTCTAAAAATCTCAAGTCTGACAGAAGTCTGGAGAAAAAAATTACACAAACATACTCAGCCCAACAGTCTTTCAGAGATTCCTATAGTCCATCTGCTTCTAACTTTTGTAAAATTTTACATTACTGCTCCAATGTCATATTCTGTATACTATTAAATTATTAATGTAAACAAAATATTTCGATATTTCTAAAAGGTGACCTTATGTATAAACATGATCAATAGGTTAAAGAGGGAGTGCGATCCAATAATGCAATTACAATGTATTCTAACATGAAGTCCTAAACATTCATACATACATCTTGGGAAAATATTCGATCTCGGGCTTTCTGGTACTCCTCTTCTCTTTCTTCTATAGATTTGCTTCTTCGGTCATCTTTCAAACGTATTCTCATCTAAAGAAAAGTGAGCAATTAATTCTTGGGAAAACAAACTATTGGTATAAGTCTTGCATGTATAAAAATGCCATATTTGCTCTAGGTTACCTGGTTATCATCTTTGTCAAAACTAGAGTTATCTCTCTTAAGGATATATCGTTTCTGAAAGTCTTCGCCTCTATCATCCTTAATATGTTCATTAAATTTCTGATCAGGTCTAAAAAAAGCAAAACAAAACAAAGGAAAAAGATAATGCATAGTATTTACAGAAAAATCACATAGATAATTTCATGAAAAGGAATAAAAAGTATTACTAGTACCATTAGTAGTTTTTATAATAATCTCATATGAAAACACTAAATATCCCATATTATGGGTTCAAATATCAAGCTTTACCACTGAAATGGCTTTAGGATTTGCATAAATTACTTAACCTTTTTATTTCCAAGTTTTCTCATCTTTAAGATATACCTACCTCACAAGATTGTTCTAAAGATGAAACAAATACAATAACATTTAATATTATAAATATGAAGTAAAGTTTGAAATTTTTATAAATATTACTGGGAAAACTGAGATTCAAACAGCTTAAGCAAATGTGCAAGATCAAAGGACAAGTACCTGACTAGCCATAGTTGGAGCCTAGAACCATCTGATACAAAGCCTACATATCCTCTCTCCATTTCCTCCTCTAAATATATAAGAAAATGCTGGTACATATGAGAAAGTATAGCCGTATAGCATAATATTATATTTCTATAATACCTAGCCTTGTGTTACACAATTGGAAGTCACCAAATATTTTTTTAATTAACTAAAAACTTAAGAAATTATTCCAAACTGCACCCAAGATATCAAAAATTCTTTATTATAGCAGAGCACAGTTTTATTTTACATTAACTGAAACAGGTTAGAAAAGATAAGTTCTTTTTTGGACGTTAACACTGCAACCTAGGGTAATAAGTATGAAGTCCTAGCAATGTATTTTATAGCAGATTGATCTCTTCAGATTAGCAATGTTAATAGTTCAACTGAGACCTAAAAGACAGACAGATATAGTTATGGCCCTTGGAAAATTAGAATTATGAAATTTCACCACCCCAAACATAATGTGAGCTTCAACAAATTATCTCAACAAACACTGGGACTTAATGTCATTCTAATATAAAACTGGAATTATTCTTTTGAAATACATGATATACAAAAATATATTTAATAGTTTCAAAGAAAATCTTCTTGAATCTCTTTAGTTTTAAAAATCAAGTTCATATACACATATATATCTACATATACACATATATATTACACAGGCACAGAATATATATGAATACTCTTAGAAAATTCCTAATTCTAATCCCGAGTCCCCCCTTTTCATCAAACCAGACATTTCATTTTATACAGGACCCAAGTAACACTGCTGAATATTTGTTATAACATGAACAAGAAAGTACTGACTCCTATAAATTATGTAGATTTTAAAATGAGGATAATCTAAGCAAGCAAAAGAAATCTCTACTGCAAAATGGATTTAGATGAGTGAAATGGAGCAGATATTCACATAAAGCTATATAAAAAATAAAGGAAAACAAGAGTACAAACAGCTTCATGATCCAAATGATGAGAAGAATGCATTCCTTGGTGATCTGAAAGATTTATCTATTTAGTTCTGACAATGGCAGTAGGTTATTTTTGTTATACAATTGCCTCATTTACTTATATCATCTTTGTAGTTGTTCAAAGTCACATTTTCTTACTCAAGGACTTTGTAGTTAAGTGAGAGATTGTTATTCCAGAGTGAACTCTAAGGTTTAACCAAGGGCCTGGCAACTTTTCTAAGAGCAGCTGGATTCCCGCACCAAATAACATTGGCAGGCATTTCTGCTAACCTTAAGACTGTCTTACCTCTTTCTTTTATAGATGCCTGAATTTACTGCCCTGCAATCGCCAACTTCCCGCTCCATTGAGACACCCCAGTGGACACCGGGTTGTTGACATCCACAACACCACTGGTTCAAGGCTGGAGCGGGTAATCTCCCTATGAGGAAAAGGTAAGTTTGTTTTTATTCGATGTGGAGCAGATCTCTAAGGTTTTCTGATTTACAACCTTCTTCGTATCCCAGAAGATATAAGAATACAGTGTAACTTCAATGATCCGAAATGTTTAGTTATAATTACATTATCAACCCAGATTTCTTTAAGTACATCATAATTATCTCTGCTTAGCTAAATTACTGATTACCATGATAAAGAGAACCCTAAACCTTTCTGACATCATTCATAGAATTCAAATAACTGAGGTTACACTGTATTGAAAACCTTAGAGAGTTGTCAGTCAAAATGTTAGTCAAAATGCCTGCTAATGTACATGTGCTTAGGAATCCAGCAGCTCTGAGCAATGTTGAAAGGTACTGGTTAAATGAATTTGGTTAAGTGAAAAGTTCTATTCACTTTTAGTTCAGCTCATATGTTAATGATTAATATCCTACTTTAGCCATTATATAACTAATTGGGAAAAGACTAACTGATAAAGATATTTTAAGACCAAGGAACTAGCAGAAAAAAATTAAATCAGATTCACATTTTCAGGAAATCCCTAAAAAGAGGGCTTTCCCCCAAAAGACTACTACTTTCATTAATTTTTACCTGTAGGAATAATTATTTTAAAAATACCAAATATATCTACTTAGTTGACTAAAGGTTATCTGAAATGGAAGAAAACTAATTCAGTTTCAGCAAGCTTTATGGATAAAAGGCCATCATAGCAAAAGGGATACAGATAAATTAAATGTAAGTATGTAAACTGTATGGTTCATAGACAAGACTGAAAAAATCATGGACTGAAGAACATTATTCATGAGATATGAGATTGACTGCTGCTCATTACCATAAGCCCATGTTGCCACATATGAAATTGACAAAATCCTTTTGAAAGGCAAATACCAAATTTGAGCTAAACTCAGTTAGATGCTTTAGGACAAGCCTTATAAACAGAACTAGTGCCATGTACATATTTAACTTGAATGCCTTTGCCTGGGGCCTTTGGCCCCCAAGATCAGCATTGATGATCTACTTAATCACTATAAAGCAAAAAGTCCTCCCAACCTAAAAATGTCCTCAGTAAATACATAGGCATAGCCCAGGTAGGGGACATAGCAACATGGATGATACTATATTAACCAACAGTCACATTTTCAAGAGATATTAGAGAAAAGGAGCGGAAACAGGGGCTTGTGGAAAGGACAGTAAAGTGACAGAAGATTAATTAAATGTGAGGGTGTCAAAGACAAACTGCTCATTTGAAAAATTAACAAATTTTTAATAGAGAGTAGCTAACAAACATAGTTGATATTACAGTCTCAGGGTTGTTTTTAAAACATGTGCCCTAGTCTCATTCGTCTTCCTTATTTCATTCCAGGTGGGTGAATTTTGTTCCTAACGAGATAAATGTTATTTGTAGATCGTTTCATGTAAGGTTATCATGAAGTTTACTTAGACTGATAAAACATGTGGAAAACCTGAGAGGAAACCTTTGGGAAGGTAAGTATTAGTACACAGGCATATAACATGTACCTACACCTCTTGACACTTACATTCTTGTATTGCTAGTTTTGTTTACTATGACAGACTTCCCACTTTGATCAACATTATGGTCTAATCCAAAGTAAGCAGCTACTCTGTGTAATAACATCCTATGGTAAGAAGTCATTGGGGGAAATTTTTTACGTGGAGACCTGGAAATAGAAGAAAAACCAATTTAGTAAGTCAAGGAGAATTGTGACAATAATTTCTTTTCTTGTTAAATGTCAGGACTTACTCATTATTACCAATGAAATCTAAAATTTCTTGTTCCAATTTCAGCAGCATCATTCTGTCCCTGAAACAAAGTATGAAGACTTTTGTATGTAAAACTTAACACTGAAGTAATCATAAATGCCAACAAGTTATGAATTTTCATAACTATTTTTCCCTTTACACATTTAGAATTATCACAAGTTTGAGGTGGAAATAGTTACATGCTTTCTAAAAAAAAAGGAAGCTTTAAAACACTGACAGATGAATTTTTTGTTTAACTTTTCATTATGGAAATTTTCACATGCACATTAGCATGCACAGAGTGTGTATGTAATATACACCCACCCTTAACAATTACCAACATATGGCCATTCTTATACACATTTTAATCTGCTAAGTATCATTATACTATAGTTTGCTCTATAAATCGATGGGTAGTAAGAGTATATTAGTTTTTACTTCCATTCAATAAAGCTGAGATGAAGTAGGAAAACAATGAAGCTCATGGCTTATTATCATGCTGAACTCCACAGAAACAGTATTCTAAAGAGGACATGTTTTTTTTTTTTTTAAATAGGAATACTACTATGGGAATAGACTACTAGTACGCAGATGGGGCTATAGCAGAGAAGTGTGAACTACATTACTAACTCTAACTCAGAAAAGAACTTTTCAACTCATTCTGTAAACTGCTATTATGTACTTTTAAGGCTTTGAGAAATATTCCCAGAAAAATTCAAGTGAACCAAAGGCTTCCAACATATAAAATAAATTAGCACTCAAGAGAGTATCTGCACATGATTCTTTAGGTAACTAGGGTCCTATTTATACTTAGGCTGTAACAAATTAATGGTACACTTCCCAAAGGTGCACACACCAAGAACATGGCTCTAACTTTTCTATGCTCACTGGAAATTTCACAGGCATGTCAAAACAAAACAAAACAAAACCAAACCCTCACAGCACCTTAAAGCTAGAAGTGATTTTACAGATCATTCAGTTCTGCCTTCCAAATTTTAAAAATGAAGGAATGAAGCCAAGATGTTAATGATTCTCTAAAATAAACACTATATAGGAAAATCTTCTAAAATTTTAATACACGAGTGAACAGGCCTTGCTTAAGTCACCTGAAAGTCTATGCATCGATTATGAGTTTGATTCTCTTTGTACAATGCAAAAGAAGTTTAGTAAAACACTTTATCCTGTTCATTTGTTCAACAAATATTTACTCATATTTTTAATACTAGTTTAAATAAATCAAGAGAAAACTATGCCTACGTGGTGACTTCAAACCCAAAGCTGAGAAGAAAATTACATTTCAATACAAATTTTGGCATAATTTAATTTCCCCCTCAGACTTGTTTCTTTCGTATTCTCCACCTCAGTAAACGGCACCACCTTACACCCAGGGTATTAGAAGCATGAGAATTTTAGGCATGTTACCATCTTTACCTAATTCTGTTACCCAGTTAACTTCTACTGAAAATTTTGTCTGCCTTCTATTTTTCCATTTCTACTATCCTAGATCCAAGCAATCTGGAACTCTGGCTAGTTTATTATATAATCTCTCCCTGTATTATTCCTTATTCTGTCCCAACCTATTCCATCTGCAGTGTGGATAATGCTCTTTTAGGAACACATGCATGACCATGTACTCCCTTGCTTAAGTCTGTCATGAGTTTCCCACTGCTCTTAAAAACGAACCTCTGTAATGTGGCCTAAAGACCAAACATAAACTGGTCTTCATCCATTCTCCAGCCTCACTGTCTGATCCTAAATTACTAAACTCTATTATTGCTGATCTCTGTTCCTGGAACCTACTGTTCCTTTGCCTAAAACACCCTCTTAATATGCATTTATAAAAGTCCATTTCTTTCTTTCCTTTAATAGCACTTATCACAATTGTTATCTTTATCCTAAATATTGTTAGTTATTTGTATTATGTATATATAATGGAATCCAAAAAATACATTTTGCATGGAATAGATTATTTTCTGAACAGGTCTTTAAATATTATTGCCCCATTAAATTTTTTGGACAGAATGGGGGATTTATACTTCACAATTTTTTTGTCCAAAAAAGAAAAAAAAATTTAGGAAGTAATTAACTATAAGAACCTTTTTAAGGGTTTTTTTAGTGAATATATCATAATTTACTTTCCCTTCTGATTGACATTTTGTCAACTATTTTTTTCTTTTTTCCACCCCCTCCTTTCTTCCTACCCAGTTTTTTTAATATACATGATAATACAATGTACATTGGCATAATTATAAAAGCTTGGAGTGTACTTGTATTTCCCCTTCCCCTCCCTTCAAACCCATTCTTTTTAGATACACATGACAATAGGACAAACATTGACATTTTTATAAATGCATGCAGTATAATTTATTCTAATGTAGTCCCCTGTATCCCCCTTCCCTGATCTGTTTATTTAGTGACTTGTTGATACACATGTCAATGAGATTCACTAACGTTCATATATGAACATGAGTAAGTTAAGTCAGATTCATTCATGATATCCTCCAGTTCCATCCATTTGCCAGCAACTGACATCATTCTTACTTATGGCTGAGTAATACTCCATTTTGTTTATATGACAAAAATTCTTTATCCATTCAGCTGTTGGTTGGTTCCATACCTTGTGGACTGTGCTATTAACACTGTTGTCACTGCCATCACTGAGGTATGTTGATTTTAGGTCATTGGATATATATATAGTGAGGAGTGGGATAGTTGGGCCAAATGGTGTATCCATTCCTAGGTTTTGAGGAATTTCATATTGCTTTCCAGAGTGGTTGTACCAGCTTGCAGTCCCACCAACAATGTACAAGTGTACCTTTTCCCCACATCTTCGCCACTATCTATTTTTGTTCCTATTCTTGCTTGTTGCTATTCTGACTGGACTGAGAAGCAATCTCTGTGTAATTTTAACTTGCATTACTCTAACTTCTAAAGATGTTGAACACTTTTTCATGTATTTGTTGACCATTTGTACTTCTTCTTCTGAAAAGTATCTATTCAGTTCTCTTGCCCATTTATTGAGTTATTTGATTTCTTTTTGGTGTTAAGTTTTTTGAGTTCTTTGTACATCCTGGATATTAATGCTCTGTCAGAGGTGCAGGAGGCAAAGATTTTTTCCCCCATTCTGTGGGTTCTCTCTTCATACTTTTTTTCTTAAAGAGAGAAGGAGAGAGAGAGAGAGAGAGAGAGAGAGAGAGAGAGAATATCAATTTTTATCGAGTTTTTCACATGGCTTTCGTTGCTCTGACACTTAGTTGTGTACTTGTACATGCTGGGCAAGCATCGTAACCGCCGAGCCCCTTTCTTCATACTTTTGATTGTTTCCTTTGCTGTGAGGAAGCTTTCCAATTTGATGCCATCCCATTTATTGATTTTTTAAAAATTTTACTTCATTTGCTTTGGGAGTTTTATTAAGAAAGTCAGTTCCTGACCTGGCTTATATCTTAAGCTTTTTGCTGTCCCATATTCATAGCATAATAATGAACATATAGCATGTACCTGATATCACTTATAAATTGATTGATTAGTTTTGAGACATCACAGATGAAGTTGTTAACAAACCCAGAATTCTTCATGCTCTTTGTTTCCCTTCGCTGTCAGTAAGCTTTTCAATTTGATGCCACCCCTTTTATTGAGTTTTACTTTTACTTCTTGTGCTTTGGGGGGTCTTGTTTAGGAAGTTAGTTCCTTATACAACATAACATGTTAAGAGTGTTGGGCCTATGTTTTCTTCTAGTAGGTGCAGGATTTCTGGTCTAATTCCTAGGTCACTGATCCATTTCAAGTTGAGTTTTATGCAGGGTGAGACACAGGATTGAGTTTAATCCTATTACAATGGATTTCCAGTTTTCTCAGCACCATTTGTTGAAGAGACTGTCTTTTCTCCAATTTGTTTTTGGCTCCTTCATTTAAGTATGAAGGACCCTCTTTTTATCTAAGCTTGTGGGGTCAGTTTATTTTGAGATGAAATGATTTTCAGTAATTTTTATGATATATTTTATATTTATATTTTATTTTTTATTATTTATTTGATACTGGGGATTGAATCAGGTTGCTTAATCACTGATCCATGTCCACAGCCCCTTTTATTTTGGGACAGTGTCTCAGCTAAGTTGCTTATGCCCCCGATAAATTGCTGAGGCTAGTCTCAAAGTTGTGATCCTCCTGCCTCAGCTTCCCAAGTCACTGGTATTTTAAAGGCATGCACCACTGTTCCCAGGTTACACTTCTTTTTTTTTGGTCCCAGAGCTTGAACTCAGGGGTGCTTAACCATTGAGACACAATTCCAGCTCTTCTTATCTTTTTTTTTTTTTTGAGACAGGATCTCACTAAGTTGATGAGTCTGGCTTTGAACTTGTGATCCTTTGGTCTCAGCCTCCTGAGCTTCTGGGATTCAGGCATGTGCCACCATGCTGGGCCTTACAACCTCATTTAAAAAAAAAAAAAATCTGAAGGCAGGTACCTCATTCAAAATTCACAAAAAAATGCATTTAAATTAATTATTTTGTGTGTGTTTGAACAGCAGGTATCTTTCAATTGTTCTTTCAAAGTAGCACCACTGAAAAAAAATAAAACCTAAAAATTATATTGTTGATAGAAATTCAGGTTTCTCCCCCCTTAAAATGCAGATCTGTGAATTGCAGAGAATTTTCTATTATCTGGGCCACTTACTATTTAAATGAAAATCCCCTGCTTTTAGAACTTGTTAGAAAAGAAAGAGTAATAACTTTCCTAAAGTTTTAAGTTTTACACCTTCTACCTTTTATTTACTGTGCTTCATCCAAGATTCCAAATTTTCAAATCTAAGTTAATAATCCTTCATAGGACTAGAACTAATGGGTCTACAGAGTATTTTTCTTAAGGAATATTAACGTCTGGCATGTGAATCAAAACCTTTTAAAGGTAGGCATACTTACTGAAATTGCTATTGTGTATATGTATGTGTATCTATATGTGTGTGTATGTGTATGTATATATTTTATGTATGTATGTGTGTTCACATATATATTTTATGTATGTGTGTGTGTGTATATATTTATTATTATTTTTTTTTTGTAACAGGGATTGAACCTGGGGGCAGTTAACCACTGAGCAACATCCCCGGGCCCCAGCCCGTTTATTTTGAGACAGGGTCTCCCTAAGTTGCTTTGCCTAGGGCCTTGCTAAACTGCTGAGGCTGGCTTTGAACTTGCGATCCTCCTGCCTCAGGCCTGTGTTACCATGCTGAGAGAGAGACAGAGGGAGCACGCACATGCACATGAGTGAGTGAGAGAGAGAGTGTGAGTGTGTGTGTTTAAACATATAGGAAGACTGACCTGGAGTGGTGGCTCGGCAGTTACTTGTCTGGCATGCACAAGTACGCTAGTTCGAACTCCAGCACCATGTACACAGCAAAGTGCTCGAGGAATGAAAGCCATATGAAAAAATAAATAAAATTGCTTCCCTCTCTCTCACTGTCCCCTCTTTCTTTAAAAAAAAAAAAAAATATATATATATATATAGAGAGAGAGAGAGAGAGAGAGCGAGCAAGAGCATCAAATCCATCCATCTTTTCATCTGGTCTTTGTCTCTCTGACACACTGACACCCCAGGTCCTGATGCATGCCAGGCATGCCCTCCAACCATTGTGCCACTGCTCCAGCCCCTACTATATATAGTTTAAAATGAGTTAATATGTATTCATCATTAAAGAAAAAGTTTATACACAGATCTCACATTGATCAATAAGATACTACTTAAAATTAAAACAAAGGGGCAATAATCTGTTAGTTTTCAGTGTTTTAGTCATTATAGCAGACCTAACTTTGGAGAAATTGTGTATAGTTGGTGTACCAGTAGCAAATAAAATAGTGGAAAACAATAATACTTCTATCTGACCACCTCCTAATTTACAATTTCATATGCCCTTGGTCTAATCTCTGCAACAGGTAGAGAAATAAAATAACTTAAACATTACCTCCAATAAAAGAAGTACATAAGAAACTTATATAAAATTAATATGAAACCAGGAACAACATTAGTATAATCTCCATTTAGCATTCTTTAGGTGCCTAGATTCTAAATCAGTAATGACTATAGTTAGTGGAACCTCTGAAAATATTTTTTACAAAAAGAAATTCCAAATAACTCATTTTTATTTAAAAAATTTTTAGGAGAGGGAGAGTGACAGTGAAAGCAAGAGTGAGCGAGAGACAGAAAGAGAGAATCAATTCTATTTACGTTTTCATCTGTTTTTCGTTGCTCTGACACTTACTTGTGTATGTGGTGCTGAGGTTCAAACCTGCTCAGCCACTGCTCCAGCCCCAGATAACTCATATTTAACTAAAGTTTATTTATCAGGCTAAGGCTAAGAAAAAGATTTTGTGATCTGAAGAAAAATTTTGAAATGAAAATGATCCAGAAAGGAAAACTCAATCACATTTTTTCTCTTTTGTACTAGGAATTGAACCCAGAGGGGTGCTCTATCACTGAGCCACATCCCCAACTCTTTTTTAAAAAATATTTTGAGTTACAGAATGTTGCTAAATTACTGAAGCTGACCTTGAGCTTGTGATCCTCCTGCCTCAGATTCCTGAGTTGCTGGGATTATAGACATGTGTCACCATGCCTAGATTAAAAATTGACTAAATTTTAGTATACATCTGATTGGCATCAAGTAGAATCCTCCAGGTAATATTTTACTCTGTAAACTTCAGAGAAAATTTGCTGTACTTACCACTAATTGTGTGACATTTGTATCTGGTAATTAGCCATCTGCTTCATTGAGAATAATGAGCCATTTATTAAGCAAATTTTATTTCTCACAAAATTTAACATTAAATTCAACTTTTTAAACCCTAATATTAGTAATAACTTACAAATTAAACATTACATGAATTATTCACTTGTGTATACTGAAAAATACAAAGAGAAACAACATACTGATACATGCTATAATACAGATGAACCTTGAAAACATTATATTAAGTGAATTAAAATCAGTCATGAAAAGCCATGTTATATAATTTCATTCAAATGAGATGTCCAGAACAGGGAAATCTACAGAAACAAAAAACAGATTAGAAATGGAGATAATCTATTAACTTCATTACTATTATTATTAGCATAGGGATAGCTACAGGATAATGGGTTTTTTCCCTGTGTGATGAAAAAGTTCTATAACTGCCTTGGATACCAGCACATATGTGAATATATAAAACCTATTATAGACAACTTTAAAAACTTCTGCATTTGTAGAGGAAAACTGAACTGGACAACAGAATTAATGTGGAATGTGTAAAAATGGATTCTTAATTTTTGTCCCTTGCTGATGTTTTTCCTATAGATTCAAAGAAAAAAAAAACTGTACCTGTCAATAGGATCCTATCTTGTTTTACCCACCTTAGCTATGTATTTCTTACCTTTCTCAGTTATTTTTCAACCTAGTAAGTTCTGGTTTCCACCATCCTACTCCAAACAAAGTAACTTGTTAAAGCAGTCAACAACTTCCTGATTTCCCATTCTAATGGACCTGTTTTGATACTTCTATTTTCATCTTATTTTAACTTCTATGAAACTGTGTTCCCATTTGGTTGACCTCTAAGATAAATGGAGTTATGATTCTTCTGCTCTTTTTAGGACTCAAATCTTTCCCTTCTCATCTACTTTTTAAATCTGTTTTCTCAGAGAATTTCGTTCTAATAACTTTCATCTGATGACTCTTGAGTCTGTACGCATGCCTGGTTCATTCACTTGAAAATCAGAGCCTTTCAAATGACAATCTCCTTATTCTCTGTCATTCAAAATTTATAAAGCATATCCCAATTCCATGCATACTTGCTCCTTATTCACTTTCACAGTTAATAGGACTAGTTCCCAGCCAAAACCTAGGGGCTATTCCCATCACCCTTTCATACACCAATCAAGTCCAGACATGCTATTTCCTAAATATGTTTAAAATGTTTCCTTTTCTCTGTTTTCTTCTTCATGACTTCCTAACACTCTCCCTTACTTATTGTCCTTTCTGCCAAAGTAATCTTTATAAAATGTCCAAGTAATATTTCTTTAAAACACATTACCTTGTTTAAAATTCTGTAATTACTCCTCAGCTTAGTACAACAAAATCAGTATTTCTTAACTGGCACATTATAAGCATTTCAAATGAAACAACTTTTCATTGCTGACTGCTGTCATATAGGACGTTTTAAGCATTCCGAACTTCCTAATAGCATTCCAAGCACACTGGGACAGTAAAAATGGTTCCTGCACATCTCCTCATGACTTTACAGTACTGGTACTCTTAGGCTGAGGATAATTAGATATGCTTTGGATACAGCCTTTACTCTTACATTATACTATGCCTTGTCAATACTCTTTTCTATCTGAAATGCCATTCCCATGCTTCTCTGTATGGAGAGCTTCCATGTAAAGTACTTTCAATCCAAGACTCAGCCCAGGTACTACTTTTTCAGTGAAACCTTTCCTTTCCTTTCAGAGGCTGGGATCTTCTCTCTCTCTCTCTCATTTATTTTTAAAGAGAGGTGGATAGTGAGAGAGAAAGAGAGAGAGAGAATATCAGTTTTGTTTAGTTTTTCATGTGGCACTGCTTGGAGACTTTGCTGTGTATGTGGTGCTGGGTTTTGAACTCATGTACTCACACAAGTCAGGCAAGTGCCATAACTGCTGAGCCATTGCTGCAGCAACACCCCCCACACACCTTTAAACGACCTCTTTTTCAGCATATTTTCTATTTTAATTATCACATACTCTTTTCTAGCATGGAAATGGTGAGTACTTTAGGATCAGAGCTGAAAGCTCTTTTTGAACTTTATATTTACAATGTTTAGGACAATGTTTGACATATGGTAGATGCTCAATAAATGCCTATTTAATAGAGTACTGTTCATATTATCTTCCAAGTGTCCATACCTGGAAGCACTGCTTTATTTTGATTTTAACCACCACACTGGGAAGATAACATCTAGATGAGGTACTTGTAACCTGGGTGCCTTTTACCCTATGAAAGTGTTGAGATGTTGTGTGGATACCTTTGTTGTGGATCTTCCCCTCTCCCAAAGAGAGAGGGACAGAGAGGGACAGAGAGAGAGAGAGAGAGAGAGAGAGAGAGAGAGAGAGAGAATGAGAATTTATTTTATTTAGTTTTTCATGTGGCTTTCGTTGCTCCAAGACTTCGTTGTATATGTGGTGCTGGGGTTTGAACTTGAGTCCTCATGCATGCTAGGCAAGCGCTGTTATAAGCTGCTTAGCCAGAGCTCCAGCCCCTTTGTTGTGGGTCTTAAAGGGGTTTATAACTTGACGAAAAGTTAAAATCTATTAATCAAGCACTATGGCAAAATATTCACTCAAATAAACACTTTAAAAGCTTTGGGGGTAAATTAGAGTAATAATAATGATGATAATAACACTAATAGCACTGGGATTAGGTTTGTAAACTCAGCAAGAAAGAGACATAATTCTGCATTAAACTACATTCAAAACCTCATTATAAATGACTATATTGAGTTCTTATGTTGGTTGGGTGCACTATGGGAAGCAATATTTTTTTCCCTCATGATTAATGCTATCTCTCAATCTCATTTTAAAAGCCAACCTTGGTGACTTTGTATTTGCCCAAATAACTACACAGTATGAATTTTTACGTTATGATGACATGCATAATGCAAAGATATTTATAAATGTTCATGCAGTAGACCAACATTTTAACCCTAAGAAACAAAGACTTCTGGTATACTTCAAATATCTTCAATCTTACTCTAATATTCTAACTCAATAACAAACTCTTATAAAACAGTTATGGTACTCTAGAAGCAATGTAAACCTTTTAAGTTTAATTTTTTACCTGGGATTGTTTTTTAATGTATTTACTAAAAATTCATGTAGATCTATGCCAGTTGAATCAGTGTATTCTTGACTGGAATCTAAAAAACAACAACACAAAAACCTAGTATGAAGTTGTTTGAAAACAAATCTCTTCCCTTTTATACATGATGTATATTCTAAATGAGATTCCCCACATTAAAAAAATTAACAAAGTAGGAAAAAGGAAATCACGATGATCCCAAACGGTTACAATTTTTCTACTTTTTTTATTTTTAGAGCTGAGGACCACACTCGGGGCCTTGCGCATGCCAGGCAAGCGCTCTGCTGCTGAGCTAAATCTCCAACCCCCATTTTTCTACTTTTGTATAGTGTGCTTGACATGTACATGAATATTCTTTGTTTTTTTTTGTACTGGATTGAATTCAGGGGTGCTTAACCACTTTGTCACATACCCCCAGCCCTTTTTATTTTGAGACAGAGTCTTGCTAAAAAGTTGCTAAGGCTGGCTTTGAATTTGTGATCCTCCTTCCTCAGCCTCCTGAGTTGCTGGGATTATAGGTATACACCTAAGTACCTGCCTGTACATGCACTTTTTTTTTTTTAAATTAACATCTCACATGCCAGGTTAATTTACTCTAAATTCTTTAAATATTCTCTTATATACTCACCATATCCTCATGTTGAAAAATGCCTCCTTAGGTGAAAAATTTAAATGGTTTAGATAATTATATTTGTATCAAACTGAAACAGTTTAGTTCACTTACATGAACATAAGTGGAGGCAGTTATTTGGAAGTAAATGATAAGAATATTAGTTATGAAAAATAATTTACTTATTTAGAATTCTATCAGGGCTATTAGCAAAAGCTTGCTTTCAAATATTTCAGTCACTTTTCTTTCTGTCCTTTAAAAAGTAATATCCTTTTGCCATTTATTACACTGGTCAACATAATGTTGTTTATAAACTAATAAAGCATTTTTATTGACTTTCTTATGTGAAAGGATGATGAAGACTGTCAAAACTTTTTATGAAAGACAACCATTCTGAGTTCCCAATAATATTCCTATTGAATACTAAATATCATGGCACTAGCTCTTTATATCATAAGAAATTAATGAATATTTTTAGTGGAATCAACACACAAATTATAATGATTTCTGTATTTTAATATAAAAGACAGACCATCAAGATCAAGATGATTATTTTTCTTAATGACTTAAGTACGTGTTAAAATTTTAGGCAAAAACATCTTATTGATATATCGAAGTGTTTTACACCAGATGAACAAATACTACAGTGCCCTTCCAGTTTACTGCCTTTTTTTTTTTAGAACTGGAGATTGAGTTCAGGGAGTACTTTGTCACTAAGTGAACCCCCCCCCATTACTTTTAATTTTGAAACAGGGTCTTTCAAAGTAACTAAAGGTGGCCTCAAACTTCTGATCCTCCTGCCTCAGCCTCTTAAGTTGCTGGGATTACAGGTGTTTGCCATTACACCTGGGAAGCTCTGTGTTGTTTTTAATAGATATATTATAGATAATTAAGAAGTAAAGGATGGAATTATTCAGAGTGAAACTAAAATTATGCTTAAAAAACATATAAATTGCAAACCTCTTGATAACATTTTTCTGGGCAACTTATCACTGGCCTTTTCTTTTTCTGCTTCATCTTTCAAGGGCTTCTCCTCTTTTTCAAATGATTGTGATAACTGGATCTGATTTTTTTCCTGTTGGAAGGCAAAATCAGTTATCTAATAAAAATATAAAGTGATTCATATAACATCACATATTTATATTTTCTGAGTAACACAAAATTGTATGGAGGAAAAAAAGGAAAAAGTTTTTTATTTTACCCAGTTATGTCTTCCACACTAGAAAATAACTTAAAATTATTTTATTAATATCTTGAGAAAAAAATGCTAAAATAATGTTTTCCTTTGAATTTATCAGTTGAAACATATCTGAGAAATTATTTTGGAGAAAACAAATGCTTCCTATTGAGTTTACATTCTTTCACTTTTAAGAACCCTGGAAAGTCAGAACTAAGGTTACCTTAACCAATTTTTTTCATGTCAAGCCCAAGCATGGAAATTATCACCAATCTTGACAGTGGAAATATATGAGTGCTGTGTCAAAAAACTTAGGTTTTTGAGTACCTATTAAAAGCATACATTCCCTTCATTCTTCCACCATATACAAATGTAAGTACAAAATTTTTATAATCAAAGGCATATAAATTTGAGTACTTCCTATTTGAGAGTTATATATTACTGTGCCTCTTTCAATCACCAAAAAGTTGTTTTAGAAAGATTTCAAAAGACTGTATTCCTTCCAAATACATAATGCTGAATTATAAAATGACCACATTCTATAAGATGAAAATGGAAAACTAACTTCATATTTTACTTTTAAACAAACTCATTCTATGAAATTTCAGAACCCAAAGTGATTCCCAGAAATTAATTTATATAGCCTGGAAAGGTAAAAATTATGTTGAGCTCTGTTTACTCTGGCAAAGTTATAAAGAAAGCTAGAATAAATTCTAGACTGCTTGAACTAAAGACAAAAAAGTTCAGCCTACTTTAAGACAAAGTTATAGTTTCTTTTGTGATGAAAAATATCAGTCAGACAATTACTTGGCTTTTCTGCATGGTGGTGGTGGCAATAAAGGCAGTGAGTCATCAGAATCAAAGGGGGGTATAAATTTCAGGATTCTCAAATTCACAGCCAGAGGAATTCCTGTTACTCTACTTTCTTTACCCACATCCTCCCCCAGCCCCAAATAACCTTTTACAGAATCTTTTATCAAATGCATTTGTGCTCCAGTACAACTGCTACCTGCTATTTTCACCTCTTTTTAACTCTTTTGCCTAGTCCATCTCAGTTTGTGCTCAGCATATAGTGCAAATACTATTCAATGGCAATTTTCATCTGGATGAAGAGCATTTATTTGCTCTATACCCTCTCTGTCTTGCTTACCAATCACTGGCAACTTCACTACATTCATCAACCAGTTTGTCATGTTTTTCACTATGATTCATTTTCTAAGGCATTTTCCTTATTAATCTTTCCATAATTGTAAGCAGGTATTTGGAAATGAATCCCACAACTATTTTTCCTAAGTAGAACATTTAGGAGTTTTCCTAATTTGCAGTTTCTTTTCTTATTACTCTCGGGCAATCTAACAGAATCCAGACAGGGAAAAAAAAAATTATATTGTATCTTCCTCTTAAGATTTTTACTAAAAGGTTCTTCCAATGACTAACATTTCATTTCTAATTCTGTCCCCAAAGCCATGCATTTATATTCTAGATATTAAATTACTTTATCAAGATAAAGCATATTTTTAAAAAATAGTAGACTTAATATAAAAGGGCTTAGTCTTTAGTTGGCCTTTTTTTCAGTAGTAAATAAACAAGACATTTTAAATGCTGAAGTCCTTATACATAAACTTTTCTAACCACAGACAACTAGAGTATTACACAAGCTATAATTCCTTTATTCTTCACTGTCACTGACATCTGTTACTGAGGTCACTTCCTTCTCATAAGTTCCATCAGACACAAGTGACATCTTTCAATTGCTTCTTAATATTTTTTAAAATGAGCTTTATACCAGGTTAATTCCTCAAAAATGACATTCTAAATCAAACAAATTAGTTGGAAAGTGTCTTTACCAAGGATAAGATGTTAGCATATTTCATTTACTTTCCAATTCTTATTCAGGTACTATTTAGTTAACTCAGACTTGAAAAGCTTTCTACTAAAAGAAGGATCTTTTATTCGGAGGGGGGTAATAATAGGATAACACCCAAAAAGAAAAAATTATGTCCAAGAGAAAATAAGAAAACATGTGTTAAGAGATGTAACTAAATTCTGAAATAACCAGCTTATTATCCACATAATTTCATCTTTCTGAACTGTAAACACACAAAAATTATCTGTGATCAACAATGTATACATTAAGATATACAATATATCCCTTATATTTTTTCTCACATGAATTTTCATTAGCCAGATTTATAGAGTACCTTAATATTTTCCCCCTCAACCTTTTCCAAATAAGGTATAATACAATGAAAAAGATAATACAATCTTCTCAAAAATTATGTACTTCTCCTGCATTAACACACTTACAAATGCCCAAACTTTCTCATTCCCTCAATCTCCTTTGATTACTACACAACAAGGCTAAGATGGTGTAGAATTTTGGTCAACAGAAAAAAGAAATGAATTTTTAAATAACACTACATGCTTATTGCTCTACCACGACTGGATGTATTCTGTACTCTCACTTGCTATGTCAAAAAAACATTTTCTTTCAGTTTTTTTTTTCTTTCAGAGTACATCATAACTGTTCAGATGTAACAACCATGCAAAATATCAAATATTTATATTTGAAAATGTTCTCCAAGGAAAAAGTACTTAGTAAAAATTTTCTGATTATATTTCTGTTATTTGTTAGAAAGTCTATTTTATGGCTAAAATGTATCTCTTCTATCAACTTAACAAATAATCTGTCCCATACAGAGTTACATTTTTAAAAAATTACAAATTAATTTTGAATTTGAGAATTTTTTAAAAAAAGTTTTTTGGTACTGGGGATTAACACAGGGGTGCTTTTCTAATTATCTCCATCACTAGCCACCCCCCCCCCCCGCCTTTTTTTGAGACAGGGTTTCACTAAGTTGCTTAGGGCCTCGATAAATTGCTGAGGCTGCCCTCAAACTTGTGATCCTCCTACCTCAGCCTCCTGAGTTGCTGGGATCACAGGCATGTGCTATTGTGCTCAGGTTAATTCAATATTCTTGACACTTCAACAAATATCAAATGAGACAGATTTTAAATAAGTTTTCATTAACAACTGAATCCATTTAAAATTTTATTTTCTTTGCATCTCAGCAACAAAATATAGTGCTTTCAAAAAGTAGGGCATATTCTAAATATGTGACAACTATCTTTAGTATCTGCAGTAGGCTCTGAAGGGCATCGTTTAAGGGAAAGTATAATTTTTGCTTGAAACACCAAATGTATGCCATGACTTTTTCTTGTTTTTGAAATCAGTCTCAGCTTCTTCAATAACCACAAAGTTGCCTCAATTCTTGGAAATTGTTGGGATACACGGACATTATAGGTTGCTAGACCTTTTATGAAGTAGAACAAACTACTAACAGTCCAAGTTATCACACTGATGAACACTGGTAAAAAGTCTAAAAATATTTATGCACAAATATCCTAAATGTAACATGAGACAAAGATCAATCCACAGTGGAGAATAGAAAAGTAAAACCATACCGTTAAAAAGAATGTAAGAGACAAACTGGATTATTTGCTTGAATCTCATTATTCTACATTTTTATAAGAACAGAAGAAGAGTCAGAAGTATTAGACAACTATTAAACAGTCATGCAAAACTGAAAACTAGCTTTACCATGCATTCATCTTAGAATATCAAGCTGAGCTCTTGGGCAGTTTCTTTACAAAGAATTAGTATTTTAAGAATTTCTAAAACTCAAAACTAAAAAGGCAAATTTCATCATAATTATACTCACTGGAAGTACTATTTTTACATCTTATGACTTTTCAATAATTATCTTAAAGTTAACATTTCCAGTTATTATATAATCCCAAAGTTTTTCTAAAATAACAGCAACTATTTTAAGCTTCAGATTGAAGCAGTTTTTTTCAGCTTT
Organism: Aplodontia rufa; assembly: GCA_004027875.1. Lineage (NCBI taxonomy): Eukaryota > Metazoa > Chordata > Mammalia > Rodentia > Aplodontiidae > Aplodontia > Aplodontia rufa. The sequence goes on from PVKS010001236.1 coordinate 134,693, forward strand.
TCTTCTGTATTTTGGTTGTTAAGTATCCAGTCAGTTTCACTTAGTAAAAACAAAACAAATATAATACACACACTTTTATTTTATATGAAAATTTTTCTCCAGTTCCACCATTGTCTTCAAATAACAATTTTTGTTTTGTTTTGTTTTTACCTGATTCTCCTGTGATATCTCTGCTGCAGGAGGTGGTGGAGATTCTTCACACACCGCAAGGCTCCGAACTAGCTTTAACTTTGAGCTTGACTAGAGAGAAGTATTTAAAATTAACACTGTATTTCATAAGTCTAGGGCATATCCAAAAGCTCCCTGGAGCGAATTTCTAAATTTCTTTTAGTTTCTGCCATGTACAAAAATAGCTGAAATTTACAAGTCAAATATATCATTAGGCATCACTAAAGCCTTTTGTTAAGAGAGAAAGCAAACAACTGCAGTTTGGAAAATTATAGCAATAGCAAGAATGGAAATAATTTCAACTTCAAAATCCAAGAATGGTGAGAAAGCAATTTCTCTATAGATAAAAAAACCATCCAGGATAAAAAAAGCAAGGCACAAAAGCAACTAGGCAAGACAAAAACAAACAAACAAAAAAAAACCCAAATAAAACAAAACAAGCTTTCTGCCCAAAACAAAATATGAAAAAAAAAAAAAACAACCCAAAAACTAAACTGAATGTAGTGCTATATGAAAACAAGGATTCATCAAGCATGAAGGAAGGCCCTTGGCATGCCAGCACACCAAAATATTTACTATACCTTAGACCTTTTTCCTGTCTGTCCAAATGACTGCAGTGGCCGCTAAATATACAACAAGAAAGATTTGTATTAAATTTCATACGCAGACAGAGAATTTGCTTCTTAATTCATAAACCTAAACCACAGAAAAACTGCACAAAGTATGCAATACGAGGAAATCAAAGTCAGTTTCAGAGAAAGTACTGATTCCTCCCAGAAGCACACTTGAATAAGATTCTCTAAAATCCTTCTGTGGGTTGACATTTTTCTTTAAGTCAGCAAACAGCCACAATTTTGTGTTAAGTGACTTCAGTGAAACCTACAAGGTGATTTAATAGCAAAATAAAATATTTACTTTGGCCAACATTAGGGGGAAGAACCATCCAAAACAACTCTGCAATTTTAAGTAGCTGAGATCAGAAAAGTTCCTGCCTTACTAAAGAGAATATTTCAAATGTACAGAGTTCAACCACACACCTACTGAGCCTTTTTGGCAAAGTAAGAAGTTTACCACCAGTTTGTCAGTGACAGAATCCTACTCAACAGGTCTGTGGTAAGGCAATGAAGCAAAAATGAAAAGAAAGAAGGCAGATTTCTAATATGGATATTTAACATGACTGACAGATCATCAGTCGTAACTCAGGAACCCACTTAGGCACTAGTACTACTTGTGTGATACCAAGCTTTGGTTTGGGAAAGCAGCCAAAATACCTATGAATCAGAACCAGATGGAATTTTTAAAGAAGACATTCTTTCTACCTCCTTCCAATCTCCCAACTCCAAACCCAACCCCAAACAGCACAGGGTCCAGGCATCTATTCACTTATATTCACTAACACCAGGGAGCCAATTTGTAACAAGCACAAAACATACACAACGTCCTCAAACCTCAAGATTTATACATTTGCCAAAAAAGAAAGAAAAAAGCTACCATTTTAAAACTCAAGCATTTTCATTGCGCCCACAGGTACAAGAGTCTATAGTAACACTGTGTCATTCTCCCTATTTTGAGTCCAAAGATTTTCAAAGATAAGAGCACGGCATTCTTAGGATTTTGACCCTGGATCACCAAATTAACAACAAACAACAAAAGAAAAACCAGGAAAAATGACTTCGTTTCCTACAGAGAAGAAAATGGTACGTGTGTACACATGCACACATGTTAATGTTGCCTAAGAGGATTTTCGCATGTTGGTACTGTCTCCTTTTTCTACTTGATCTCTTCTTTAATGTGGTAAAAATATTTCTATTTGTAACTCACGTCTAAAGATAAAGTAAAAGAAGTTGTACTACCACAGAATCAAGGCTTACAGGAACAAAAGATGGGAGAAAAATAAGAGATGAATACTAGGAAAATGCACACGACTAGAGGAGTTCTAAGGAAGCACAAACGAAATGAATTTGTGACTTATTCTTGTCCTTTGCTCTAAACCTTTATAATTCTAAATATCATTGGCATAAAGACCTCGATCAAAAATGTTTAAAATAAAGATGATTATAGTCAAAGTAAATGCTGTATTCTTAGATAAAAAAGCCGGACTGAACTTTCTGACTATAAATTACTAGTAGGATTACCTGGTACAGAATGAGTTACTTAAATAGCCAACAGAACCTAAGAGCTTCAGAATCTTAGTCCTTTATGTTATACCTGTTTAAAAAAAAAAACTTTTGTTGTGGATTATACATACTCCTGGCAGACAGAATTCTGAAGATGGCCCCCAAGAAGACTCACATCCTCTGGCTACTTAATCAAACACTAATCTGGGTACTACTGTGAAGGGATTGTATAGAAGTAATTATAAGTCACAAGTCAGATCTTAAGATACAGATTTAAGATTCAGGTGAGTCTGTCTCAATCAAATGAACCCTTTAAGAGTTTTCTCAGGTAGGGAACAAAAGGGAAAGTCAGACATTTAAAAAATTTAATACACCATTGTTGGCTTTGAAAATTGGACAAACTGAAAACTACTGAGCAGACTCCTAGAAACAGAGCCTACCAACCAGCCTGGAGACTTGGACCTCAGAACAAGAGAAATACGGAAGTGAGATTTGCCAATAACTGAAACTAGCCTTAAAGCAAGTTTTCCAGATTCTTCAGAAAAGGGCTCAGCCTGGCCAATATTTTTGATTTTGGTCTTATAAAATCCTAAGCAGAGGGGCTGGAGCAGTGGCTCAAAACTTACAGCACTTGCCTTGCATGTGCCAAAGACACGGGCCTGAACTCCAGCACCAGGTACACAACAAAGTGTCAGAGCAACAAGTCACACGAAAAACTACAAAAAATTGGTTCTCTCTCTTTCTCTTAAAAAAAAAAAACAACAACAACAACAACAAAAAACCAACCCTTAAACCCTAAGGAGAAAGGAGAGAACCCAGCTGGGTCCAAGCTGATAAATGAATGAATGAATGTATGAGTTTGGCTATTGTACATAATAAGAGAAAACTAATGCACTACTACATAAATAAGCTGCCTAAACGGCATTATTCAATAAAATTACTTATCATTTCATTTCAAATGGCAAAGAAATTATATTTCAGAAAATGTGTCATATGCACATGTACACACAAGCAGGGAAAAAAGTTATATATTAAAATTAATACCCTTCATTTCCTATTTTTGTTACCAAACTGGTAGCCAGATTTGGCTTTAAATAGGAATTCTCCCAATTTGCTATATCATTTTTTAAAGGATTTTTTTTTTTTTAAAGAAAGAGGGACATTGAGAGAGAAAGAGAGCACAAGCGTGCATGAAAGAGAATCAATTTTATTCAGTTTTCCACATAGCTTCCTTGCTCAAAGACTTCGTAGTGTACATGTTGCTGGGGTTTGAACCCACATACCTGTACATGCTGGGCAAGGGCCATAACTGCCAAGCCACCCCTCCAGCCCAGATTTGTAATTCACAGAACACTTTTGCAGGATTTCACTATCAGTAAAAATGCAGCACATAGTTAACAGACCTTTACTAGTACAGATAAATGATAATTAGAATTTAGAAGGCTAAAAGACAAAGTCCCCAATTTGTAATTTACACTGTTTATAATGCAATATAGGAAATGATGAACCAGTTCAACAAAAGGGTACAAAATATGAAACGCTCTTAACAGAATTTCAGTTTGAAATTCATGTTAACATATTGCCAGAGCTACCAGGTTGTAGAATTTGGAGAAAACTGAAAAATCAGAATATTCTACCTGGGTTATACAATGTTATCATAAAAATAACTGTTAACCAAATATCACTCAATTGAAAGGAAATGTGACTTACTTCAAAAGGGCAATCACTTTTCCTTTGTCCTTAATAATTATCACAAAAAACTTTAATACTTAAACCTTTCCACTAAGACTCTCCCCAGCCCCCAAAGAGAGGAGGAGAGAGTAATAGAAAATCAATTTTATTCATTTTTTTCATCTGGCCCTTGTTTCTCCAACACTTAGCTGTGTGTGTGGTGCTGAGGTTTGAACCTGGGTCCTTACGCATGCCAGGCCAGCACTCCAACTGCCAAGCTACTGCTCCAACCTCTCAACCAAGACTCTTAAAGAAGAGCTTACTAATCCTCACCACCTTTCTAGATGATAGTAAGGATTAATGGTAACTATGTTAAAGAATATAATGAATAAATGTCTAGGCTAAAGGCCAGAAGCAGTAAAAACAAAAGATGCCAGGCTACCAATTTCTATTGAAATAAGAGAAAACAAAGTTTTCTGAGTTAAGGTAGCTGATTAAAAAAAAAAAAAATCAATAAGCCAATAAACCAAACAAAATCACTAGAGGCTAGTGCCCTTGTTCAGTGGTTATGGTGCTTGCTTGGCATGTGCGAGGATGTGGATTTGAACCCCAGCACTACGTACACAATGAAGTGTTGGAGCAACAAAGGCCACATGAAAAGTTAAATAAAGCTGATTCTATCTCTCTCTCTCTCACTGTCCCTCTCTCTCTTAACAAAAAGAAAAAAGTAATAAAAACCCCACAATCACTACTATATTTTATTTTTTTAATGTAGGACATATTTATTTTCTAATATATTTATCTTTAGGAATGCAGAAGTAGGGGCTGGAGTAGCAGTTACCAGTGCATGCCTGGCATGTGTGAGTACATGATTTCAAAACCCAGAACCCGTACACAACAAACTCTCACAGCAATGAAATCCACGTGAAAAACTAAATAAAACTGATTCTCTCTCACTGTCCCTCTCTTTAAAAAAAAAAAAAAAAAAAAGCAGAAGTATTGAAAATTTCTTGTTTTCCACTTGGAAGAAGGTATTCTATTGGGTTTCGACTTAACAGGCTGAGGATACTTTCTGGAACACAAATAGGTATTGATTTTTACACTTATATATTGCAATAAAAGTAAGCTTCTGGTGTTTTTTTTTTCTTTGTAAAATCCCATTAATTCCTCTACTGCACACTAGTTTAATTTTACAACTTAACACTTCAGACCAGAGAATACAGGGTTGAAATTTAAAGGTCTAAGTCTTATACTCTAAGGAACAGTTACCAGAGAAAGAAAAAACAGACTTTCTAGTTATCTGTATATTAAATGAAGACAAAATATCTCCTATTGGCTGGTGGTAAACATGAAACTTATCCAAGAAAGTAAAATTTGTATTTAAAAGCATTTCTACATTTACAGCATATGATAAAAATCTTCATACATGCTATAGTAAAGTATTGTGAAAACTAAACATATTTTTATAAGGGCTGTCATATATTCATATGACCAAAGTTTGACAGAAAGAGTACCGAGTCCCAGAAATAATTTTAAAAAGTAAATTGTACTATGGGAAATGAAGTAAGAAATAAGTTTCAAAAAGCAGAGCTCATTCAAAATTAATAAAGGACAATAAAAGCACAACATATAAAAGGAGTTAACAGAAATAAAAATTATTACAGTGAAATTTTAGGGAGTTTGTGTTAAGAAATAAGCTTTACTTTTTTTAATTACTTAAAAAATCCATCTTGCATGACAATAAAAGGACAAAATTTGAGAAGACATATTTAGTTGTGCTATAGCTCATAAATATTTAACAATAATAATGATCATAATAATATAATTAACACCTTATTAGGCTCTATGTACTAAGTATATTACATACATCCTTTTTAAAAAAAATTCTTCTTTCCATATTTTTAATAGGTACATTATAGCTGTACACAATGATAGGCTTTATTTTCACATAATCATACATGCACACAATGTAACAATATAATTTAGACAATATCAGTCCCCAGCACATCTCCCTCCCTCCCTACATCCCACCCATTGGTTCTTTGTCCCACCCGTTGGTTCTTTTTCTTCTACTGGTCTCCCTTTGATTTCCATGGGATCCATCCCCACCTTTTCCTTCTTCCTTCCTAGCTTCTGTATTACATATATCCTCTTTAATCTCTGCATGACAAATATAAAAATGTTAAGAATATGATCTGTGTGATTTCATACAGAGGCTTTTATTCAAAACCTTAAAATTTAAAGAAACATTTTGCATGTTCCATCAATTTACTGCCTACTCCTCTGCCCTCATTATTGAAGAAGTGTGGCTTTGTGCCCTCAGTGTTTCTGAGAACTCTACTAGAATACCATTGCTTTTTTGCCTCTTACCTTGCTTCCCTGTCTCCTTTAAAAAAATGCCTTATAACTAACTTGGGAAGAGGTAAGATTCTCATATTGATTATCAAAGGATTTACTAAAGAAACTGATAATGTACTAAACCCTACTTTCACTGAGTCGATATGTGTGTTAAAAATTCATTCATATACATCAAACACTATTCATGCACTCTAGCTCCAACGCTTAGCTGTTAACAAAAGCCAGCTCCCTGTCCTCCAAAACAAAGGTTACTAACACAATTTGGAACAGTCATCCTATTTTTAATAAATAGTTGATGAGAGGCTGGGGATGCACTGTTTAAACTGTTTCAATATATGTTTTAGAACTGTGTATATACAAACTTTACATAGTACCTTAGAGGTACCAAAGGAAGATGAAGTAATTGTGTTAGAATTGGTACCTCCATACTAACCGGACTTTTTGCAACAAAACACAGTTCCTTGCTGATGCTTGGAACAGCCTTTATATTATTTTCAGCAAAAACGTAGGAAAAATTACTTTCTAGTTTTATCTATTTTCAAGCCCAATTTCTATTACTTAAATCTCTTCTGTATGAGTTACTCCAACCGTAATAGGCCCCTTGGCAGATACCTCTGATGGAGGCAGCTTGCACCTCAAAAGCTCAAAGCCAAATCAATACTTTTCATACAGTAATTCTAAATAAACATTTGAAGAAACAGTGAAGACAGTATTTGATAGATTAACATAAAATAAATTCTCACAGGTTGCTTTTTCCTCTTCCAATCTTTATAGTCACCATGCTAGATGGAACATGAGATCAAAGACCATGCCTATTTTTGTTTATTATGGTATTTCCTTGGCAAAGAATAGATTTTCAATAAATGTTTGGGTTAGGGCCAAGGATAGAGTTCAGTGGTACAGTGCTTCCCTCTTATACACAAGGCCCTGGGGTTTGACCCCCAGCAACACACACACACACACACACAATCTCTCACACTCGCAAAAGGAAAAGAAAAAAGTCCACGTAATGCAGAAAACTGAGCCATGACACATGTGATCATGAGAATGTTCTCATGCTTATTGCCAAGGGCAACATACAGACATGGTAGGAGATGCAAAATTCCAAGTGTCAATAAGCATGACCTGGGAGACTGTATATTAGATATAGAAAAGAGACTAAAATGAAATACAGTTTCAACCACAAATGCAATAGAATCTTAGCAGGATTTCTCTGATGCAATCAGGATATTGGAATGCTGCCATCACTGAGTATACTAATTACAGGCATGGCAATTGTTATTTTAAAAAGTGCTATTCAAAAAATGACTGGAAAAAAGTGGTATTCCTATTTTCCTAGATAATTACCACTTGTCTATACTTAATCAGTGGGTCTTAAGTGCTTTTTTATAGATACAGGAGTTGGTATCACTGTCTAACATGGTTTCTGGCACATAACAGGGAAAAACAATTTTTGACTGAATAAAAGAATGACATGATCTTTAGAGGAGTTTTCATTAATTGCATTAAGAAAAAAGTGTAGATATAATTCTTGACATGTAGACCTCAAAGTCTTTAGGGTACAGAAAGAATGATAGTATAGTTTTCCCAAAAAGGAATTATTTATTCACAAGGCTAAACCAAAGCTTTAGTGTTAAAGATGTTTTAGGGGCTGGAGTGGTGGCTCAGCGGTTTCGGGGCTTGCATGGCAAGGACGAGGACCCAGGTTCAAACCCCAGCACCACGTACACAACTAAGTGTTGGAGCAACGAGGGCCATGTGAAAAACTAAATAAAGTTGTTTCTCTCTTTCTCTCTCTCACTTTATTTAAAAAAAAAAAAAGATATTTTAGTGCTGGAGTGGTGGCTTGGCAGTTACAGAGCTTGCCTGGCAAGCACGAGGATGTGAGTTGGAATCCAAGCACCACAGACACAATGAAGTGTCAGTACAACGAAAGCCACAAGAAAAACTAAATAAGATTGATTCTTACCCGCTCGCTATCCTTCTTAAAAGAAAAAAGATAGTATTTTAGGATACATTTTTGTGGTTCATTAAAGAAAGCTACAAACATTTTCCTCCTGAGAGGTGGGGCCTAAGTTTCCATTCTTCGGGCTGGCTTTATTGACATGTCATCAAAAGACAGTGTAACAGATGAGGTACGATGGCCAAGCCTAGCACAAAGCTTTGTTTTGTTCTCTTTTCTCTTGGAACATTCTCTCTGGAACCTCTGAGTTGCAACATTTAAGAAGTCTGACTCTCCTGGGCTACTATATTGTCAGGATCATGGACAGATGCTCCTAGGGCACATGAACTCAGCATTCTGTAGCTATTCCTATCAAGGTGCCAGACATGTGAAGGAAGCAATCCTGGATCTTCCAGGCCAGTCCACTGACCAGTTAAATACCAACAATGGACCTCTTTGGAATCTTATAGAATATAAAATTCTACTCACCTAACTGCCACATCATTTCCTGACCCACAAAATCTTATTAAGAAAATGTGTTAGCCCTTCATTTTGAGAGAACAGATAACTGAAATACCTTGTAAAAAAGATTAATACTGGGGCTGGAGTGGTGGCTCGGCGGTTACAGCACTTGCCCAGCATGTGCAAGTACACATGTTCAAATCTCAGTACCCACATACACAACTAAGTGTCAGAGCAACGGAAGCCATGTGAAAAACCTCAATAAAAGTTGATTTCTGTTTCTTTCTCACTGTCCTTCTCTCTTTAAAAAAAAAAAAAAGATTAATACTAGAAATACTACTTGAAATAATTTTTATCTCTGCTGATTCTAACAATCAACTCAACTTCTATCTGTACCTGGAACTAAAAGTCTTTTCAATGGTTATTCTAAGTTATCATATACGCACACCATCAGAAGCATCAAGTGACATATTATTCCCCCTGACCAACCTTTAATCAGTAATGGTTAACTGAGAAACCCAGGAAGGGTTGTTTGTTAGTGGATCTTCTACAGGTTCCATTTCTCTAGATCTCTCTCCCTTAAATACTCTTAAGTTAGATTCTGAACTCTCACAGCACTGACAGGGAAGAGTGGAGTTAAAAACTGAAAGCCAACACAACACATTGGCTATATACAAACAGAACCATGTTATATGATACAAGCAAATCGAAGAATAAGACTCAAGCAAGCTAACCCAGATGACTGAAAAACCAGCTGGTAAGCATGTCCCAGAGGGCCATGCTTTTTGAGAATTCTGAAAAGTGAGTTTTGTATGAAAAGAAACGTTAATTATTGAATATTAGGTATTTATAGCAACAGAGAAACTCTTGTTTACCTGCAAATCAATATTGTCGTCAATACAATGTTCATTCTTTTCTGCCAAAATCTTCCCATAGTTTTCTGATTTGAAAAGATTTTCAACTCTGGTTTTATCTTTCACTTCTACCTCCAAATCCTTCATTGTTTCAGTTTCATCTTTTACAGTAACAGTATCAGACATCCTCATTAGCAAAGGTTATTTTAGAATTCTACAGGGAACTTGAAGCCTTAACAAGAAAGAAAAAAATTTTAATTTAGTCTGAAACATATTCTTAACATTCAGTTACTACACAATATTGACTGTGTATCTTGAATCTTCCAAGAATACAACAGAAGCAAAATTTCTGCTTTTAAGGACTACTAATTTGTGGTTGGTTATGCTTTTTTAAAAAATCACAAAACAGTGAGAAAAGAGCTATAATAAACACATAAGGTGATTTTATTACAGATATTATTTGTGAAAGTTCATAAGAAACAGTAAGGAAGGGCTGAAGTGGTGGCTCAGTGGTTTCGGCGCTTGCCTGGCAAGCACGAGGACCTGGGTTCATACCCCAGCACCACGTACACAACTAAGTGTTGGAGCAACTGAGGTCATGTGAAAAACTAAATAAAATTATTTAAAAAAAAGAAAAGAAACAGTAAGGAAAGAGCTACATCAAGATGGAAGGTAATGGTTAGTTACATATCAGTCCTTTTCTCATTGGGCATAGTGGCGCATGTCTGTAATCCCAGCAGCTTGGGAAGCTAAGGCAGGAGGTTCTCAAGTTCAAGACAAGTCTCAGCAACTTAGGGAGACCCTAAGAAACTGAATGAGACTGTGCCTCAAAATGAAAACATAAAAGAGGGATGTAGCTAAGTGACAAAGCACCCCTTGGTTCAATCCTCACACAGAAACAACGTATTTTCTCTAAAACACTACTGTATTATCCTGAAAAAAAAAAAAAAAAAAAAAAAAGAAACCCTATCATATCTTGTCTGAATTCCTAAAATTTTTTAAATTTCTGAATTCCAAATTTCTTAAATTACCCTGAATTCCAAAAGGAAGTAAAAAAAAACAAAAAAAAGTAACATTCTACAAAATATATTTATGAGTCTCGGTTAAAATTTGTTCCGCGATGTGAGCAACGGTTAAAATTTGTTCCACAATGTGAGTAAAGCATTGAACACTCTGACTTATGTGATTCAATGCTAAACAACAGGTTATCATCAGACATTCTAGAAAACAGAAGCCATAGGAGATTAAATACAAATGCAAATATATCTCAAGTCTTTAGTGAAGAAAACATTGCCAACTTTACCAAAGATATCAAATAGGAATGTGTCAAAGATAAAGCCCAAATAAAGACAGCTGTGATCTTAGGACATGTGAAAAATATATCAAAATCAGCAGGACAACTTATTCTTGAGGTAAACAACTTTCTGAAATACACCAAAATTTTTTTTTAAAAATTCAATGGATGGACAGGAAGATTAAAATATGTTAAAACAAATGTTATACAATGTTAACAGCAGAACTGAGGGATGGTTACAGGGGTGTTCACTGTAAAATTCTTTCAGCTTTTTTGTATTTTAACAACTTTCTGTAATAAAAGTTTGATTAAAAAATAGAACAGTACAAATTGTCCTCTTTATACAAACTGAAATTCAAGTTTAATGAAATAGTTTTGCAATTAAATATCTAAAGATTTTAGGAATCTATAAGTATTTCTGAAAAGTTAAAAAAATGAGCCAAAGAAAAATAAGATTCTAAAATTACTGGTACCATATATTGAATAAAAAAAACATGTCTTCCATAGGCTTGGCACAGTGGCTCAAGCCTGTAGTCCTATAGCCCTGGGGAAGCTGTGAGAGAGAATCACTTGAGACACAGAGTTTAAGGCAAGCCTTGGCAACAAAGGGAGAAGGTCTCAAAAACAAAACAAAAACAAAAATTGTCTTCCCTAATTATAATACATAAGTTAATTGGCTCATTCTGGAAACAGTAAGGTTACAAGGTGGGGAGATAAATGGCAGACTACTGAAAATACTCTGGCTTTTACGCAAGACTTTTGTTTTTTTGGTACTAGGGATTGAACCAAGGACCTCCTCACACATGCTAGATTAGTGTTGCATCACTGAACTACACCCTTAGCCCTATATGTAAAATTTTTAAAGAAAATGGGATGTGCTTTTCTAAAGGGTCTGGAGAGCGTTACCTGATGTGTCCTATGGATCTGAGACTGTGGTGTTCCACAAAAATAAAATAAAATAATCCAAGGTTCCTTTTCACAGCTGTCAGCCAGGATGTCAATTGTATTGAACCATCTGTAATCTGGAAAGAGGAGTCCCATGTCCTTGTCACCACTGTAGATTCCTGGACTGAAATAGACTGTCTTGGATCAAATGTATCATACCTTTCAGTGGCCTAAAATTAAAACAAAAGGACACATCTTAACATAGCAGGTAGGGGAAATAGAACACTTCATAATGATTTAGAAATTAAAAATGGTACTGTTGGTGGTTTTATTTTCTTACCCAAAGAAAGTCAGGACACTTAATGACAACTAATTCACACGTGTTAGTTATGCAAACCTGAATAAGTCAAGGCGGCCTGGCCAGTTGATCAATAAAGGAAGAAGGGAAAAGAGAGAGAGGGAATTAATATAAAATAAGAACATGTATAACATGGTTAGAGTTACAAGGAAGACAGTAGCTTCACTTTATAGGTAAGGGGAGGAAAAAATAAAAATAAAAAAAATCTGCCCGAAGATTTCAACCAGGAACACTTTAACTCTAAAAATTGTGATATTTTATAGTTTTTTCCCCAGAACTATAACTATGGACTTAAAACTATAAGTTTGAATAATGCTTACACCTTGCAGCTTTATAAGCATGAAGTAAAAAAAGATTATAATAGTCAACATTTTCAAAGAAACCCATTTTTTTTTTAAAGAGACAGAGAGTAAGAGAATCAATTTTATTTAGTTTTTCATGTGGCTTTAACTGCTCTGACACTTCGTTGTGTATGTGGTGCTGGGGTTTGAACCCACATCCTCATGTATATCAGGCAAGCAAACATTGTAACTACTCCAGCCCTGAAACCCAATTGTTAAAAGAAAATATCTATAAATGACAGTTTAAAAAAAATTTTTTTTAAGAGAGGACACTGAGAGAGAGAGAGACAGAGAGAATCAATTTTTTATTGAGTTTTTCACATGTCTCTGCTCTGACGCTTAGATGTGTACGTGGGTGTTGGGGTTTGAAGCTGTATACTTTCGCACGCCAGGCAAGCGCTGTAACCGCCCATGCACCACTCCAGCCCCTTGAATAACAATTTTTAATGATGTGAAAAATTTGTGCCAAAAGTGTCTCCATGTCAGTTCCATTTTATATTTATGTGATTTAAGTTAAGACCTCATGGCAAGCAAATAATTCTAAAAAGACCATTTGGGTCTTCCATTTTCCTTGGACAATTATTTTATCAAAAAACAGATTAGTACAATTTAAGGTGAAACAACTTAGCAAAATGAGATTGAAGTACCAAGAAACTTATTACTAACATTTCAAAAACTATTTAGAATCCTGATATATCATCATATTAGTTTTCACATCTCCATTTCCTTACACTTGACTCAAAGAAAATAAACAGAAAAAGGGAATCATAAACAACTGCCAGTTTTTGTTTTTTTTTTTAAATGACACTACGTCATCTCAACTTGATCACATTTCCTAGGCCAATAAATGCCTTTTTATTTTTTTTTTAAGTTCTATGAAAACACAAAAATTTCAATATAATTTTTCTCAATTTTAACTTTTTTCATAAAATGGTAGATACAAGATGGCAGCACTCATTACGCAGTGAAATGCTTTATGTGTTTCTTGTAAAGCGATTGATTAATCATGAATCCTTGAGTTTGAAATTTTATAAAAGCAAGGTTCAATCTATTTAGAAGCAAATAAGGAAATGGCTAAGGAGACCATTGCAAGGAAGGGTAAGAAAGGAGAATAATCTGAAGAAGTGAATATCTCAGAAGATCCTTGTAGGATCCCAAAGTCCTTTGGAGCCCTAAAGATTCTCAGAGATTCCAGATCCTACTGTTACTGATATTTAAAGACTATAATTCTCAGAATCTGTTTTGACCTAAAAAAAAAAAAGACAAATGTGATCAACATTTATATTCGAATATGAAAAAAAATTCTTCCAATGCTTTATCCAAAGGGTGATACATGCATGAACTATAACAAAAAAGAATTACATGTATATTTAAAGATTATATCCTTAAAAAAAAGAGTAATACTGTGACTGTACTAGGATATATAGTAAATCTTTTTATAACCATTGGGTGGAAAAGTTCTTCCCAAATGCAACACAAAAATCTAGAAGCCATTAAAGAATAGTTACAAAACTTACAATGAAATTCAAAATTTTTCTCTAGTGGACAAACCAATTAAAATGAAAATGATACAAAAGAAGTATTTCTGAAACAAAGCAGGTGGTGGAAGTCTTGTAAAGCACTTCCTATAAATCCATGATAACAATGGGGAAAATAACAGGAATAGGCAAATTATAAAACAAGTACAAAAAACTACCATCAAAAACTAATACTTTTATATAATTTGCCACATGCCCAGCCTGTATTTTTATTATTTTTAA